>OY744549.1:56910730-56945730 GCA_963556195.1 Sepiola atlantica | reverse complement strand
GTCAGTTGTTTACCATGAAAACTGTTTCGGGATTTTAAAAACAAAACAGTATTTCTTTATCATGGCATCCCAGCAGTGTTGATCAGACACCACCTGCCTATTTAATAATTATTTTTTAATTTAAAAAGTTTACGAATATTTGATTTAGTTTTGCCTCCAGATTTGTTTTTCTAAAGTTTTAAAATATAGTTTCTCCTTACCTGTGTTGTTCCTTTCAAATTGAGTTTACTATTTTACAGAACATCTATTTTATAGAGTTAGATGATTCCATTATAATAACCCCCCTTTTTCCCCCTTGGTTATTTTCTTTGTCTACAAATGTTTTAAAATTAAAAATATATATTTATAAAAATATTTCATATATACATATATATATATATATATACATTTATTTATTTATTTATTTCATCATGGACTATTTACATATGTTATACATTTTTATAGTAGAGTTTTGGATTTCTTTTATCAATTTCTTTTGATTTATTTCATATAATTTAAAAGCGTCAGGATAGCGTGTTATGCCTTATTTAATTGTCTAAATATTTTATTTCTATCTCCACCTTGTTTAAGCATTATTATTACTAATGAAGTGACTGGAGGTATAAAATCCATTAACCTTAAAGTAACGCGGGCTATTCTTAGAAATTCGGACATTATACTCCCATAAAATATATACATAGGACAGGTACTACTTTTATATATATATATATATATATATATATATATATATATATATATATATATATATATATATATATATATATATAAAAGAGGGTAGTGCAGTATTAGTGCAGTTCCAACGAAAGAATAGTATATATGTAAAGGAGTAAGGCTACCAACATTTGTAAAATGTTTTATTCAACATTTATTTATTATTTTGTTATTTTATCATTTTATAATTTTATATAACGCGTTTCAAGCTGTGGTCCGCTCTCATCAGATATGTAAATCCATTTGAAGAAACGTCTTTCGATTTGAAAGAATGTTATTTCATTTGAGGAAATGTGTTATTGTTTGCCGTTTTTGCGCATGTGTGGGTTTTCGGGTGTGTGTGTATGTGTTTTGATAAAAAACGTCAAACAATAACACATTTCCTCAAATGAAACAACACTCCTTCAAATCGGAAGACATGGATTTACATATCTGATGAGAGCGGACAACCGCTTGAAACGCGTTATATAAAATTATATAATGATAAAATCATAAAACAACAAAATAATAAATAAATGTTGAAAAAAACTATTTACAAATGTTGGTAGCCTTACCCCTTTACACACACACACACACACACACACACACACACACACACACACACATATATAATAACAAATATTATATATATATATATATATATATATATATATATATAGTCTAAAGAAGCTTTGAGTTATTTTAAACAAAAAGACAAAAAAAAAGGAAAATGCAGTTTAAATTCCCACAGAAACTAACTAAATCCAAAATAGTGTAGACTTAACATTTGTTGGAAAATTCATAAATAAATAATATATAATAGTAAGTAAATAAAATAAAAAGGGGGATTAAGTATCTAACAGTGAAACAAAAGCAGGAGACCTTAACGTAAGCATCTAATATTAACACGGGGATCTTCAGCTGTTTACCATGAAACTGTTTCGGAGATTTAAAAACAGGACAGTTATATGCATGGCTCTCCAATGGTACAGATAAAACTACCATTTCCCCAATAATCAAGTGTCGAAATAATTCAGCTTAAAATGTTACTTATATATACATAAATAAATAATAAAATAATAATAATAATAATAATAATAATAATAATAATATACTACCCTTAAGACTACCGTGTGATATGGTAATTTGCATATCAAATAACATTCTTTATAACAATAGTAATACTAGTAATAATAATAATAATAGTAATAATAAAATACTATCTAAACACTACACCTACGAACCATTCTGCGATATGGTAGCTAGAAATAAAATTATATAGGAATTAAGGTTGCATTGAAAAAAAAAAAAAAAAGCTTTAGTACCTTTGGTACCAGAAAGGCAAATAGATAAGAGGAAGGAAACCTAGCCATACAGATCTAAATACCCAATATATAGTCTAAAGAAGCTTTGAGTTATTTTAAACAAAAAGACAAAAAAAAGGAAAATGCAGTTTAAATTCCCAGAGAAACTAACTAAATCCAAAATAGTGTAGACTTAACATTTGTTGGAAAATTCATAAATAAATAATATATAATAGTAAGTAAATAAAATAAAAAGGGGGATTAATATATATATATTCTGCATCTTAATCACTTAGGAAATGAGACAATCGAAATAATAGTAAGCAAAAAAAAAACCCAACGAACACTGCAATCACCAATAAAAATACTGACATAAAAATACATTAAATATTTAGGTGATTAAAATCGTACATATTTCTAAACGGAGCGTCTTGGTCCAGTGGTAGAACGCTGGACTATAGACATCAATATCGAAGGTTCGATATCTGTCTAAGTTCTGTGAGCCATGGATTACTTTTATGTACGTATAAAATTTAATATATATATATATATATATATATATATATATATATATATATATATATATATATATATATATGTGTGTGTGCGTGTGCCTGTGTGTGTAATATGTCAGAAATGACTGGATAACCAATGCAGTTCTTATCGGGGTTGGTTGCCGAGGTTTCATTCACAACCCAATTCTGCATTTATGGCTGATCTTGGAATTTCCCCATCGAACAAGAAGAAATACACGAAGACGATGCAAGACACGGCTTTAAATGCATATTTATAGATATAGCAATCCCACAAAGTGACGACAATTCAACCAAATCTGGTAGTATCATGAGATATTGCTGGGGCGCCCTGGGTTACTGCTGCCGAAACCGGGCTCGGGTCTGATGAAGTTTTGTTAGAACCGCTACTGTATTACGTCTGTACGAAGTTGACGTGCGACGAGAATATATATTTTTCTACTTACCTATGTAATTTGTTTTTATTTTTACGTATTATAAATGGGTTTTCATTAGATGTAAAAAAAAAAATTCATTGTTTTTTTTCCCAAAGGTTTGCACAAAGTTCAAGATGGCCGATTCACGTGTTTTCTTACAAACACCCCCCCCCCCCCGCCCAAGAAAAAAATCGGCCATTTTCTTTTTCATGTTCCTGTGACAAAACTATTGATTTCTAATAAATAGCGGTTGTAACGGTCTAAAAATACAAACAAATGCCACAGGCAAGTTTGAAAATAACTTTTACAGCCTACAGTTGCTTTTATTTGTTGTATATTTGTTTTTTTTTAACGTTTTTACTCTGCTGAGCGTCGTAAAAGTATCCCAAGGGACCTTTCATGTCGTAAACAAAATAATTATTGTAGACAATTCATTGTATACGATCAAGCAAACACAAGTTGCTTATTTGTTCATTTCATCGTTATTAGTGCGTAACTCCTCACTTAGGGGGCTCCCTACTATAAACATGGCCCCTTATTCTTAGTAATCCCTAGGAGTCAAATACGTCCTAAGATGGGTTACTGTTGCCACATCTTGGAAAGTGCAGCTCAGAGCAACATTTCCTCTGTTTTATACCCTAACCCCTTTCTCACAGAAGAGACGTTGCTAGTCTTTCTCTGCTCTATCATACCCTAACCCCTTTCTCACAGAAGATACGTTGCTAGTCTTTCTCTGCTCTATCATACCCTACCCCCTTTCTCACAGAAGAGACGTTGCTAGTCTTTCTCTGCTCTATCATACCCTAACCCCTTTCTCAAAGAAGAGACGTTGCTAGTTATTCTCTGCTCTATCATACCCTGCCCCCTTTCTCACAGAAGAGACGTTGCTAGTCTTTCTCTGCTCTATCATACCCTAACCCCTTTCTCACAGAAGAGACGTTGCTAGTCTTTCTCTACTCAATCGTTATTTTCAGGTGCTCGGCTGAGCTCAAATCTATGGTTACTCCCATGTAAAAAAATTACAAAAACTCGTCTAGCTACGACCACTGTCAATAATTTCCATTTCTCTCTAGAACTAAACGGAGCTTCCATGAACAGTTTCTTTTTTAAAAACTACCCGTCTGTGGACCGCCATACTTCGGAGCTGCTTCCCAGCTCGCTACAGCAGTCGTTTTCAAGTCCAATGTAAACAAACTTTTGTTGAGCCGTCTCCTTATATAATCAATATCCGACCAGTTACAAACATTCGTTACAGATGACCTCCTGGTGATACCAGATCAGGCTGCCCTGTGGCTCCCTGAAACGAAATTCACCTACATTGACGTTTTTTTTGGTTTTTTTTTTTGTTTGTAAAACTTAATTATGTTCTACAAAACCAAAAACAAAAACAACAGCCCCTCTCCCTTTCTCCCTCCCCTTTTTTATTTTTATTTTTCCTACCCTACTCCCGGTCCTGGATATGACCTTAAACTACATCCGATGGTGAGATCCGGCTTACGGACTTTGGGGAATGTGGAGCCTCCTCTTAATTACCATTGCTCCCAGGTCCACCCTGACCCGGAGTGGTAGTACCTGTTAGGGTCCCAACTATGGGTTAAATAGAAACAGATATTAAAAGGGGAAAGAAACAAAAGAGAGAAGAAAACAAGACCAGATTCGGCATTAAATAACCCAAAAAGGGTTGATATGCCGTAAAACAAAACTACCAAACCAAACTACCAAACAGATGACCTCGATGTTTCAGCGTCTACTTGTCAAACTCATTGACCCTTGTCCTCGAGTGAGCTCTGAGCCTTGATAAGCGGTTTAAAGAAAGAAGAAATAAAGTCTGGGTTGCAATGTTTCTTGTTTTGCGTGAATCAAAGTTAAAAAAAAAAAATTCAATCACGGGAGATCCGTTTTGGCCAAGATCAAGGTGTAGTATCTGTTCCGATGGATACTGCACCCCATAGACTGGTATTGTCTTGACCTTCGGGGCTTGATTTACGCCTGTCTGTGTGTTTGTCCTGTGCAGTTCTAGGAGGTCCACCCTCCCAGGCTTTGCCTCCCCTCTTTGGGGAGGATTAAGTTTATTGCTTACTGCCTGAGGCGCCCCTACCGGGGAATGCCGACGGGGCTGCCCAGGCAATTTTTTATGGCCAGAGTGCTCACCTTCTCGGGGGCGCTGGCTTTTCAAATCCCACTTTCCCGACCCTGTGTCACATCTTACCTTGTGGGAGGAAGATACATAACCCGTTAGAATGTGTTATCTACATGGCTTGTCCCACAGTCCAGAGCGGTATCCATTTCCACCAATCTAGTAACCACGGGGAGTTGAAGTCAAAGCGTACCCCCCCTCTATCAGCGGAGGGCATATAAAATACGACATTATTTCAGATTTACAATCTGTTTCTTTTTTAATTACTTTTTTTTTATATCGGCCATCTTTTTGTATTTATGATAATTCCTTCTTTTTTTTTTCAATTGCCTCTACGCTTGTCATTCCATTCCTGAGTTTTGACGGTAACCCAATACCAAAGCCCAACGACCCCCACCACATCAAGACAATCGATCCATCCACCCCAACTCCTGCCCCCAGACGACACCACCCGCCTATAACACTTGGTCTTAAGATCGCCGCTAACCCTGAGTCGTTTGTTTATTTATTTATTTATTTATTTATTTGTCAATTTGTTTATTTATTTCAGTAAGTTCCTTAATCGTCAAACCGGAACGCCTGATATATATTTTGTCGTTGTAGGGTGGGAGAGGAGTGTGCACCTGCTGACCCGGCTAATGCAAATATTACTTAGATCTCCTGCCCTGGCGCTTTCCTATATTAAACTTTTATGTACCTTAATCGTGTCACAATATAATGAACTTGTTATTGACTGATCTCTCTCTCTCTCTCTCTCTTCTCCTCTCTGTCTCTCTGTCTCTCTCTCTCTCTCTCTCTCTCTCTCTCTCTCTCTCTCTCTATATATATATATATATATATATATATATATATATATATATATATATAATAATGGTAATAATCCAGGTGAAAAATATCCACAGGGTGGTAATCCAGAGAATTTTAACCGGGTTTATAAAAAGTGCTCAATACCAAAATAGAGCTTTATATATGACTAGCAGGGGTACCCGGCGTTGCCCGGGGCTCTCCCTCCTCCTCCTCTCCTCTCCGCAAGCAAAATAGGATATTGAGCACTTTTCTCCCGGACAACGCCGAAGCCTCTGGGTCCTAAATTGACGAAGCCCCCCCCACCCCGGTGCTGGGTCCTATACTGTAGAAGCACCCTCGGTGCTGGGTCCTATACTGTAGAAGCGCCCCGGTGGCTATACTGTAGAAGCACCCCTGGTCCCTATACTGTAGAAGTACCCCTGGTCCCTATACTGCATAAGAACCCATGGTCCCTATTCTGCAGAAGCTCCCGGGTCCTATATTGTAGAAGCACCCCCGGTGCTGGGTCCTATACTGTATACGCACCCCTGGTCCCTATACTGTAGAAGCAGCCCTGGTCCCTATACCGCATAAGCACCCATCGTCCCTATTCTGCAAAAGCATCCGGGTCTTATATTGTAGAAGCATCCCTGATTCCTATACTGCAGAAGCCCTTGGGTCCTATACTGTAGAAGCGCCTCCCCCCCCCCCTGGTACCTATACTGCAGAAGAACCCCCCGCCCAGGAGGATGAAGATGTTGATAATTTCCATCATCCCACCACCCCCCCACCCCACCCGCGTCCCAAACATTCTCCCCCCCTCCCCCCAAAGAACTATTTTTATTTTAAAAGATATAAGTTTAGGTTGCTAGGTGCGGATGTGATTGAGCAACCCTTGTTTCACTGTTATCGATAGATCCGGACAGAAGTTATGGGATGACTTGATACAACCGGACAGTGCATTTTTATCAAGTTGTTACATGAATACATTGGCTTATTTCAAAATCACCAGTAAATAACATTGAAAAAGTTTCAAAAAACCAGACCCGCCCCCCGAAAACTGGCCCCGTTGACCCCCGGGGGACATTTTTTTTGTTGTAATTTTGAGATATTATGCTCCCAGGTGTTGTCCGGTCCTAAAGATGTCGACTTGTCGACAGTTTGCCGAGTAGTTTTTGAGGAGTAGCTGGCCATACAAACAAACAGACAAACAGACAGACATACAGACAACTGGCCTTTATATAATAGATAATTTTATTTACACAGACATGTACAAAATCTGCGACACTGGCATGTCGATGTTATCGATCAACAGTTACTATAAACTGAGATCTCATCAGGCAGAGTTAGAATCCGATCTTAACCTCAGATCATATTTGGAGAGATTTGGATCGGATTCTAACTGTGCCTGATGAGATCTCAGTTTATAGTAACTGTTGATCGATAACATCGACATGCCAGTGTCGCAGATTTTGTACATGTCTGTGTAAATAAAATTATCATAAATAAAATTATCATATAAATGAAAAAGGAAAACCAAAAAATAGATGTTTTTTTTATGTGTACATCAACGTTTCGTCTTTATTCATAAGACTTCATCAGGATGATAATATAAAGAAAAATGTCATGCAAGTACAAACATATATAGGGTTGACATATTGGGGAAAAGGAAAGAAAATAGTAGACACTACTGGAGAACCCCTTTTCCCCAATATGTCAACCCTATATGTGTTTGTACTTGCATGACATTTTTCGTTATATTATCATCCTGATGAAGTCTTATAAATAAAGACGAAACGTTGATGTACACATAAAAAAAACATCTATTTTTTGGTTTTCCTGTTTCATTTTCCAATTACGTCGGATTACCTTCATCCTTTCTCTTCCCATATATATATATATATATATATATATATATATATATATATATATATATATATATATATATATATATATATATATATATATGCAAACATTGTTCAAAATAACAGAATTCGTCTGTTTAATTATACCTTTTCTATTTTTCAATTTTTCTGGAGGTCATTTTTGTATTAAAATTAAAATAAAAATTAATAATTGTCCCATAGGTTTCACAAACGTTTTCGATTCTTCGTCGAATCATCTTCAGATGTCGTTGAAGACCACGGAGTTTTCTTTCTTTGCTATCTTTATGGTTAATTTCTCGACGTGGCGAGCGATTCGTCGGTTTAAATAAAAGAATATATATTGGACATATATATATATATATATAGAGAGAGAGATAGAAGAAAAAAGAGCGATAAATATGCGACGATTGTCCAAATTTATTTCAAATTTCAATTGTTCAATGCAAGGTGTATTCAGTAATAAACTAGTGTTTATTATTCTTTCCTTAAGCCAAGGCTTTTCAAAGATCGAGATCTTATCATCACAGGAGAAATACAGATAGATAAGTTGGCTTTCGAAAAATTCAAATTTCAAATATTTGAAAAATATATGAAAAATATTATAAAAAAAATGCAGTGAAAGAGAAGTTCCGTAAAAAAGATATGTGGCTTGTCCGGGTGGTAATTTTCCGTTGAGAAGATGTCCAATAAATTGTAGAAAATCGTCGCATATTTATCACTCTTTTTCTTCTATCTCTACAATTGCTCTATCTCGTATATTGAGCTAATCCTCTTCACTATAGGCTCCATCTACTAAAAGTTTTACTTTTGGTTTATATATATATATATATATATATATATATATATATATATATATATATATATATATATATATATATATATATATATGAGAAAGGACGAATGAAGGTAATCCGACGTGAGAGGAAATGAAAAAGGAAAAACCAAAAAGGATGTTCTTTTCATATGTTCATCAACGTTTCGTCTTTATTTGTAAGACTTCTTCACTAAGCCCGGACCTTGGTCCTACTGCTCCTAGCAGTGGCTACTACTTCTTCCCATCAATCCATCATGTCAACCCAATATTTTCACGTACTTGCATGACATTTTTCTAAATATTATCATCCTGAAGAAGTCTACAACACATAAAGACGAAACGTTGATGAACATATGAAAAAACATCCTTTTTGTTTTTTCCTTTTTCATAAATTAATAGATATAACCAAAAATAAAACCATAAATACGGCTCTTCACTACAAATAAGACACAGCCTCCTGAAGACAGTCGCGAGACCGAAAGCGCCCGAGAAATGGCCCAAGATACAACGTTAGGCGCCATAATCCACCAATTGGCACCGGAAAAGCGACGAATCGCTCGCTGCGCCGAGAAGTTTACCAGGAAGATAGCAAAGAAAGAAAACTCCGTGGTCTTCAACGACACATGTATAATAAATGACTTGCTGCCGAATCGTTGAGAATTAGTTCCTACACTGAACATTGCGTTAGCATGAAACATCGATGTCTGTAGGTATTAAAATAATTAATAAATATTGATTTATAAATATTATTATTTACCAGCCCCCGCCAACAAAGGCCGGGCACTCTCGAGTAACTTTAATAACAAGCAGTGCAAATAGCTATATGCACGATCCGAACGCCGTTCGTAGATCACTCTAAGCTGCTTGGTATCTAGCCGCCGACTCGCTATGTTTAAAATTCATCTCTATTTACTAACTAATTGGCTATGGCCGATGGGATAAGTCCCTCGACTACGAATCAGTGGCGATTTGTGATCGGGGTTTGCGCCCATCGACCGTTGAGAATTAGTTCCTACACTGAATATTGCGTTAGCATGAAACATCGTCGATGTCTGTAGGTATTTAAATAATTAATAAATATTTATTTATAAATATATATATATATTCAACAAAAAGTATGTTTTTGGGTTGATATATTTGATGTTATGTATTTTTATGTATTGCTGTATATATTTTTATATATTTTCAAAGAGTAATTTTTTGGCCTGTAGTGATGTCACTATGGTAATGGTCCTCTGAGGAGAAGATTTATCTTTGAAAACTCATGAGCTAAGGACGTTAAGATACTTTGCTTGAACTTTGAATTTTAATAAAATTTGATTGACACCTTATTTTATTATTTCATTTCATATATATATATATATATATATATATATATATATATATATATATGGTACGTCAATGAAAATTAGTAAGACCTGCAAATGGAAGCAAATCGGTATTTTCAGTTGTTCAAAACAAGGAGTAGTTTAGTTAATAAAAACATTTATTTTTCATCTCTTTCTTTCCTTAAACCAGGCTTTTCAAAGATTAAAATCTTATCATCAGAGGAAAAATTATGATTGATAAGTTGACAGGGTAGGACTGTCAAAGTTCCAAATTTGAAAAAGTTTTCTTTTAAAATTAAAAATTAAAAATTAAAGAAATTCAAAAAAACTTCTTTAAAAAATGTTTCCAAAAGGTTCAAACGGGCATGGGAATCACCAATAACGAAATCCAAAAAACGTAGGGCTCAGAAATATTGGTAAATCCGGAGGAATCTGCATAAAAATCCAACGACGGCGATTTCACTCAGGTCTGTTGTCCACGGAGAGGAATCAAATAAAAACGGCCATTTCAAGGAAAACAATATTCTCCCTGTTTTCAGTTAATCGTATTCCAAGGCAAAAGCTCCAATGGAGTCAAAAACGAATCGTCGTAATGTATCAAAATTATTTGGGAATTGTATAAATAAAGAAAGACAAGAGAAGAAAAAGAAAAAAGAAAAGGAGAGAGAGAGAAAAAGCGAAAAACGATCGGAAGTAGAATGTAATCTAACAGGTGGGTGGGGGTGGGGGTTAAGGGATTCAAATCAAAATGATATTTAGGCAGAAAGAAAGGTGGAAAGTAGATTTCAAATTGGCCACACACAGAAAGCCAAGTGCTTGTTAAAATATAAAATGAGGCTTAATTCTATTAGCGACACCAGTTTAATGCTCCTTCCCTGCCACTATACCCTTCCCCTTGCAAAATTAAACTAACCTTCCTTAGGAGACAGTTTTCTATCTCTTATCTGTATTTAATCTACTTACTCCCCCTGGGAATATAACTTAACTGAGTTGACCAGCACTTGGCTTTCTGTGTGTGGCCAATTTGAAATCTACTTTCCACCTTTCTTTCTGCCTAAATATCATTTTGATTTGAATCCCTTAACCCCCCCCCCACCTGTTAGATTACATTCTACTTCCGATCGTTTTTCGATCCTGGCTTGAGGTACTAATTGGTCTAGCCGCATTGATGAGCTGCGAAACAGTCTGTATGTGGATGACTATATATATATATATATATATATATATATATATATATATATATATATATATATATAATGGAGTTTATGTATCTGTCTGAAGCCGAAACTCCATCAGAGTACTATGACTATTTATTAAATTCGCCAGCTTCATTATATACTATTTAAAAAACGCAATAAACACTATGCGCATTTCCCAATTTACATAATCAATTGCTTTTGAACTTCTAATAAATTAGTATTCGCAAATATACACTCATGATTGTTCTCTTCAGATTTCCACACGTATTTACGCTATTAATCTTACTTATAAATTATAATTATTTCTTTTATTATTTATTTATAAAAATGAGTTACGTAGTTATTTCCTCTACGTCCAACTGATTGAACAGCGTACCTCCCTCTGACGGGCGCGTTATTTCAAATGTAAACAAAACGCTGGCATTAAACCGTGATACTTTACTGATTTATTTTATTAAAACGTTCTGAGTTTGTTTATTTTCTTAATCGTATTAGCCATTATATTGAATCAAATTGTTTAATTAAAATAATAATTGATTTAAAAATTACTTTTTAAAAACACACACACATTATAATGAATGAGTTACGTAGCTACGTCCAATTGATTGAACAGCGTTCGTTTATCCATTGAAACGATTACCTCCTTCTGAACGGGCGCGTTATTTCAAATCAAAACAAACCGCTGGCATTACTGATTTATTTTATTAAAACGTTCTGAGTTTGTTTATTTTCTTAATCTTATTATTAAATGTCTTCTGGGGGTCCTCCAGCCCCAATGTAGTAGCCACCAAGCCCCTGCACTCTCCTAATTGCACGGTGTGGGCTGCAATCTCGGTCAGAGGCATCATCGGACCAATCTTCATCGAAGAATCTGGCGCAGCAGTGACAGTCACCAAGGAGCGGTATGTGGAGGTCCTCAAAACCTTCAAGAGTGAGCTCCAGACCCTCTACCCGTCGCTCATTATCAAGTTCTGGTTCCAGCAAGACGGAGCAAGTTCTCACACCTCAAACCTGTCCCGAGATTGGCTGAATGAGAACTTCGGAGGCCGAGTGATCAGTCTCAAGACTAATTTTGAGTGGCCACCCCATAGCCCAGACCTAAGCCCCCCAGATTTTTTCCTTTGGGGCTATCTTAAGGACAGAATGTACGCAGGGAAACCCAAAACCATCACGGAACTCAAGGAAGCCATCAGGGAGAAGATGAGAGCCATTCCCAATTCAGTCTGTAAGAACGTCATGGACAACTTCGTTCTGCGCCTCAAGAAATCCACGGAGCTAAAAGGAGTCCATCTAGAACTCATGCTGTAGAACGGAGAAAAAAAGGCCAAAGACCCTAGTGTTTTGATATGATGTTGTGAATATTATAAACTAATTATGCCCCAAAATTCATTTCATTCGGACGAAACACTAAGAAACAGGGCCTAATTAGATTTGGGGCCCGTTTTATATATATATATATATATATATATATATATTGGTCCAGGGGCACAAATGAACCATATGGGTCCTTTTATATGATAGGGACGCATTAATATGAGTTATTTGATATAATAGGGACGCTACATAAATGAACATGATTTTGGTTCAGGGGCACAAATGAACCATATGGGTTCTTTCATACGACAGTGACGCATTAATTTGAGTTCTTTTATGCAAATGAACATGATTTAAATTGCTGGAATTAGAAGCTCGTCTATGACCTATTGATCTAGGGATTTGCTTGAAAACTGCCCGTTAAGTTGTTTTATAATGGGATTAGTGTTATGCTTATGGTTCTGGTTAGAGTTAGGGTTCTGGTTCTGGTTCTGGTTAGAGTTAGGGTTCTGGTTCTGGTTAGAGTTAGGGTTCTGGTTCTGGTTCTGGTTCTGGTTAGAGTTAGGGTTCTGGTTCTGGTTCTGGTTCTGGTTAGAGTTAGGGTTCTGGTTCTGGTTCTAGTCAGAGTTAGGGTTCTGGTTCTGATTCTGGTTCTGGTCAGAGTTAGGGTTCTGGTTCTGGTTCTGGTTAGAGTTAGGGTTCTGGTTCTGGTTCTGGTTAGAGTTAGGGTTAGGGTTCTGGTTCTGGTTCTGGTTCTGGTTAGAGTTAGGGTTCTGGTTCTGGTTCTGGTTAGAGTTAGGGTTCTGGTTCTGGTTCTGGTCAGAGTTAGGGTTCTGGTTCTGGTTCTGGTTCTGGTCAGAGTTAGGGTTCTGGTTCTGGTTCTGGTTCTGGTCAGAGTTAGGGTTCTGCTTCTGGTTCTGGTTCTGGTCAGAGTTAGGGTTCTGCTTCTGGTTCTGGTTTTGGTTCTGGTTCTGGTTAGAGTTAGGGTTCTGGTTCTGGTTCTGGTTAGAGTTAGGGTTCTGGTTCTGGTTCTGGTTAGAGTTAGGGTTCTGGTTCTGGTTCTGGTCAGAGTTAGGGTTCTGGTTCTGGTTCTGGTTCTGGTCAGAGTTAGGGTTCTGGTTCTGGTTCTGGTTCTGGTCAGAGTTAGGGTTCTGGTTCTGGTTCTGGTTCTGGTTAGAGTTAGGGTTCTGGTTCTGGTTCTGGTTCTGGTTAGAGTTAGGGTTCTGGTTCTGGTTCTGGTTCTGGTTCTGGTTCTGGTCAGAGTTAGGGTTCTGGTTCTGGTTCTGGTCAGAGTTAGGGTTCTGGTTCTGGTTCTGGTTAGAGTTAGGGTTCTGGTTCTGGTTCTGGTTCTGGTCAGAGTTAGGGTTCTGGTTCTGGTTCTGGTTAGAGTTAGGGTTCTGGTTCTGGTTCTGGTTCTGGTTAGAGTTAGGGTTCTGGTTCTGGTTCTGGTTCTGGTTAGAGTTAGGGTTCTGGTTCTGGTTCTGGTTAGAGTTAGGGGTCTTGTTCTGGTTCTTGTTCTGGTTAGAGTTAGGGTTCTGGTTCTGGTTCTGGTCAGAGTTAGGGTTCTGGTTCTGGTTCTGGTTCTGGTCAGAGTTAGGGTTCTGGTTCTGGTTCTGGTTCTTGTTCTGGTCAGAGTTAGGGTTCTGGTTCTGGTTCTGGTTTGAGTTAGGGTTCTGGTTCTGGTTAAGGTTAAGGTTCTGGTTCTGGTTCCGGTTAGGGTTCTTGTTTTGGTTAGGGTTCTGGTTCCTATTCTGGTTCTGGTTCTGGCTCCGGTTAGGGTTCTGATTAGGCTTCTTATTCTGGTTCCGGTTAGGGGTCTGGTTCTGGTTAGCGTTCTGGTTCTGATTCCGGTTAGGGGTCTGGTTCTTGTTCTGGTTAGGGTCCTGGTTCTGGTTCCGGTTAGGGGTCTGGTTCTGGTTAGAGGTCTGGTTCTGATTCCGGTTAGGGGGCTGGTTCTGATTCTGGTTCCGGTTACGATTCTGGTTCTGATTCCGGCTAGGGCCATGGTTCTGGTTCTTGTTCTGGTTCTGGGTAGGGGTATGGTTCTTGTTCTGGTTAGGGGTCTGGTGCTGGTTCTGGTTCAGGTTAGGGTTATGGTTATGCTTATGGTTCTGGTTAATGTTAAGTTAGGGTTCTGGTTAGGGTTAGGGTTCTGGTTAGGATTCTGGTTAGGGTTAGGGTTAATAACAACGACGTTTTATAAGGCGTCTACTTTTCATTGTTTAAAACATAATCTTCTTTTAGATTGATTTATATTTCTATGTCAAATTTAAAAAAAGATTTTGTATTATTTTTTTTACGTCAGTGCAGCAGTCATAGTAACCCTAACCCTAACCCTAACCCGACGCAGCAGTCATAGTATCGGGCGCAGCCTTTCTGTAGTGTGTACCTTTGTAAATACACTCTTTTAAACATACCACCGTGTTGTCTTGGTTATTATCGGCCTTTCAAGGTCACATCGGAAAGAAACGAGAAAGAAATGATAGAAAGAGGAAAGAGAAATAGAGGGAAAGAAAGGAAAGAAAGGAAAGAATAGAAAGAAGAAAATACTAAAAAAGAAACAGAAAAAATAAATGGAAAGAAAATAAACGCTCTCTTCAGAAAAAAGAAAAGAAAGAAAAAAAAAGAAAGAAAGAAAAAATAAACGATCCTTCAAAAAAAAAAGGAAAAAAAGAAAAAAAGAAACGTTTCTTTTAAGAAAAGAAAAAAAAATCAATCCTTTAGAAAAAAGAAGAAAAAAGAAACGTTATTTTGAGAAAAAAGAAAGAAAGAAAAATAAACGATCCGTTAAGAAAAAGAAAAGAAAGAAAAAAAGAGACGATCCTTTAAAAAATAAACGATCCTTTAAAAAAAGAAAAAAAAAGAAAAAAGAAACGTTTCTTTAAAAAAAAATTGAAGAAAAAATAAACGATCCTTTAGAAAAAAGAAGAAAAAAAGAAAAGTTCCTTTGAGAAAAAAGAAAGAAAGAAAAATAAACGATCCTTTAAAATAAATAATAAAAAACAATCTTTTAAGAAAAAAAAGAAGGAAAAAACGCTCCCTTAAGAAAGAAAGAAAGAAAGAAAGAAAGAAAAAAGAAACGATTCTTTATGAAAAACCAAAAGAAGATCATTTAAGAAAAAACAAAAATAAATAAAAAGAAAATGATCTTTCGAGAAAGAAAAGAAAAAAAAAAAAAAACGATCTTTTAAAAAATAAGAAAGAAAAAGAAACGATCCCTTGAGAAAAAAGAAGAAGAAAAAAAACGCTTTTTTTTAAAGAAAAAATAAAAATAAACGATCCTTTTAAGCAAAATAAGAACAAAAGTAAGAAAGAGAGAAAAAAGAAAAAGCAAAAAGAAAATAATGATCCTTTAAAAAATATGAAAAACTAAAAAAAACGATTCTTTAAGAAACAAAGAAAGAATCGATATTTTATGTTAAAGAAACGATAATTTATGAAAAAGAAAGAAAAAAAACTGTCCTGGATAAAAAAAAAGAAAAAAATGATTCTATATTAAAAAAGAAAGAAAGAAAAGAAAAGAAAAAAAGAAGGAAACGATCCTGGACAAAAAAAAAAGAAAGAAAAAAATGATTCTATATTAAAAAAGAAAGAAAGAAAAAAAGAAAGAAAAAAGAAACGATCCAGGACAAAAAAAAAAGAAAGAAAAAAATGAAATAGTGACAACCGGTGTAGTTTCTCCTGTGTAAGAACGGCCGGTGTAACAGAAGGAAACGACCCTTTAAGAAAAAAAAGAAAGAAAAAAATGATTCTATATTAAAAAAGAAAGAAAGAAAAGAAAAGAAAGAAAAAAGGAAATGATCCTTTAAGAAAAAAAGAAAGAAAGAAATGATTCTATATTAAAAAAGAAAGAAAGAAAAGAAAAGAATAAAAAAAGGAAATGATCCTTTAAGAAAAAAAAGAAAGAAAGAAAAAAATGATTCTATATTAAAAGAGAAAGAAAGAAAAAAAAAAGAAGGAAACGATCCTTTAAAAAAAAGAAAGAAAAAATGATTCTATATTAAAAAAGAAAGAAAAGAAAAGAAAGAAAGAAGGAAACTATCCTTTAAGAAAAAAAAAGAAAGAATCAACTCTTGATGTTAAAGAAACGATCATTCATGAAAAAGAAAGAAAAAAGAAACAATCCCGGACAAAAAAAGAAAGAAAAAATGATTCGATATTAAAAAAAAAAGAAAGCAAAAAATAGAAAGAAAGAAAAGAAAAGAAAGAAAGAAGGAAACGATCCTTTAAGAAAAAAAAGAAAGAAAAAAATGATTCTATATTAAAAAAGAAAGAAAAAAAAGAAAGAAAGAAAGAAACGATCCTTTAAGAAAAAAAAAAGAAAGAATCAACCCTTGATGTCAAAGAAACGATCATTTATGAAAAAGAAAGAAAAAAAAAACGATCCTGGACAAAAAAGAAAGAAAAAAATGATTCTTTATTAAAAAAGAAAGAAAAAAAAGAAAGAAAGAAAGAAAGAAACGATCCTTTAAGAAAAAAAAAGAAAGAATCAACCCTTGATGTCAAAGAAACGATCATTTATGAAAAAGAAAGAAAAAAAAAACGATCCTGGACAAAAAAGAAAGAAAAAAATGATTCGATATTAAAAAAGAAAGAAAGAAAAAATAAAGAAAGAAATAAAGAAACGTGTGCCAAATCGATATCTATGGGTGTGTTCTTTGGCCTCAGAAATGATACATCAAATCTCATTATGGACGAGACAAAATGTCTTTTGCCCCACAGTGCAAAAGGATCACTCCTTACTTGACGGCTCTAAGATTTCAAAAGAAACAACAACAACAACAACAACAACAACAACAACAACAAACCCCTACCCCCAAACCCAACCCCATCCCATTTAAATCATACCTCGTAATGAAAAAAAGACCAGCCCTCACCACGACCACGCAAATAACTAAACGCTTCACATTCAGCATGAAACGTGGTTTAAGCTCTCTCATAAGGGAGGCAACGGTTTCTACTTAGCACAAAGCATTTCTCTTTGTAAAATGAATCGAGCTCCCTAAGAAGCCGGCAGTGTAAACAAATATAAAACATAAATGCACCGACCGTAGTCGAGGGCGACCTGAAAGCTCCCTCATAAGGGAGGCAATGGTTTCTACTTAGCACAAAGCATTTCTCTTTGTAAAATGAATCGAGCTCCCTAAGCAGCCGGCAGTGTAAACAAATATAAAAAAAATGAATAAATGGACCGACCGTAGTCGAGGGCGACCGGAAAGCTCCCTTTTCAATGGCTACTACACCGAGATGTAGGGGAGGGCGCCTCTCCTTTTCCGTGATTGCCCCACTTACCCTTGATCTTTCTACCTTATAATTTTGAGCGTTTAAGCAAGAGGTCATCAAGTACCACTTCTATGACTCGACCGTAGATTGACCTCCGGTCATCAACAGAGAATTAAACCTGTAAATAAATTTGTTGATAAGCTGTTGCACCGAGATGTAGGGGAGGGCGTCACTCCTTTCTCGGGATTAATCCACTTACCCTTATAATGCTGAGTGTTTAGAAAAGGGGACATTAAGTACCATTTTTGAGTTTTTGTGTATGACTCGACTGAGGATTGAACCCCAATCTCCCGGCCCATTAGCAAACACCCTACCCATTATACCAATAACTAAACTAAATTGTTATAAAACTGAAATTAATGTTGTTCATTAGTTGTATTAGTTGGATTATTATGGCTACTATTCGTATCTTGATTGTTGTATTAACAACGTTTCGGCCGATGTAACCTCCGAGTTATCCAGCATCAAGTTAGAGTCTTATTACTGGAGTTGCGTTTTTACATCTTTTGTAAGAAATGAATAGGCTAACATTTAGTAAAAAAAAAATAGTAATTGTTTATCTGATAGCAAAAATAGATAAATCAACAATTAATTATTTTAATTATTTACGTATGTTCGGTTTTGTTTTTAAGGTCATAATTGAAAAATGGCTACATTTTACCAATGCTTCTGGCCAGAGAAATTGCAGTGAAGTGCATTTCTGTATTGCATAGCATGTGGTACAGCAATAACAATGGAGTTGCGTTCGCTTCTGAAAATTGTGATGAACACTTATGTTTCAGGCCTGTTGCATTTTTTTTCAAACGTCTTTAAACATTTGAATACCATTTTAAAACTGTATTAAAAAACATTTTTTTAATCTTTTGTAAGAAATGAATAGGCTAACATTTAGTAAAAAAAAAATAGTAATTGTTTATCTGATAGCAAAAATAGATAAATCAACAATTAATTATTTTAATTATTTACGTATGTTCGGTTTTGTTTTTAAGGTCATAATTGAAAAATGGTTACATTTTACCAATTTTTCTGGCCAGAGAAATTGCAGTGAAGTGCATTTCTGTATTGCATAGCATGTGGTACAGCAATAACAATAAAAAATTGGCTAAGCAAAATCAAATATCGATTCGTGAGATAGATTGCTATTTCGGTCAAACCCTTTAATTCACGTTCATACGTAATGTTTTACATTAACTTCTTTAAAAGTATGTTGTTGTTTTTTTTACTTAGTTACCCCCGAAACAAGGCAAGTTGCCACTGTACACGTGAGAATTGAGATTTGTGCAGCGAGATGCTTGTTCACATTAGTTTTAAATTTCTGCGTGTAGGTACAGTCGAAGAAACAGGGAGCAGGGAGGGAATTCCAAAAGGTCGACAGAACGAGGAAATAAGCTATTGGGGTAGAAGGCTCTCCGGCATCTGGGGGACCTCAACAGTGAATGCATGGGATCTAGCTGATTATCGGGTTGGTCGAGTGTACTTACGTCAAGGGGGGAACCAGAGCAGCAAGTTCATCGGAGCACATTCCATTGAAGTACTTGTAAAACAGGCACAAGGATGGAACATTGCGACGATGGTACAGGGGCTGGAGATTGGTGGAAAGTGAGGGAGCTATTAGATTAGCGACTCTTTAAATTTCTGCATGTAGGTACAGTCGAGGAAACAGGGAGCGGGGAGGGAGTTCCAAAAGGCCGGCAGAACGAGGAAGCAAAATGAAATATCGATTTGTGAGTGTCCAACCCATTAGTGGACATTCTCGCCATTATTCCAGGTGGACTGGTTTAAACAAATATAAAAAATAAAAACACGTTATAATTTATCTTACTTTCGTAGAGAGCGTCATAGCGTAACGGTAAGAGGTTCCGACAGCTGATTAAAAGGTCGGGTTTCGAATCTCAGCTTGAAACGTTCGCTGTGTCTAGCCACACCGAAGAGTGAGAGAAATAATAACAATAAACCAAAGACATACCAGAGGCAGAAATTCGACCTTAAAGGGAGATAAAATAGTAGTGAGATGCTATTATTATAGACTAGCGGGGCTACCCGGCGTTGCTCGGGGTCATAAAAACATATAATTGAAGCAAAATCGCGTGTGTAACATCTTTATATTAAAACTTCTATTTCTCTCCCTCTTTCTATAGCCGTCTCTTTATCTTTCTACTTTTCTCTTCCTTGGTCGGCCAATTTCACTGCTACTTTCTCATTTTGCATTTTGCGAAAGCTGTTTCTTCCCCACCATTTCATCCTACGTTTCCCAGGGCAATAGTATGACTTATTTCTATAAAAAGTACCACCTCTGTCTGCGCCTTCTATATAGGTACTTATCTCCGCCCGGTGTTCATACTATATACGTATCTATCGCCACCCCGGTGCGCATAATATGTACGTACCTATTGCAACCCCGGTACAGATACTATATAAGTACCTATCGCCGCCCTGGGTGCAGATACAATATAAGTACCTATCGCCGCCCTGGTGCGAATGCTAAATACGTACCTATCGCCGCCCCGGTGCGAATGCTAAATACGTATGTATTGCTGCCCCAGTGTGCATACTGCATGAGTACCTATCGCTGCCCCAATGCAAATACTAAATATGGACATATCGCCGCCCTGATGCGAATGCTAAATACGTACCTATCACCGGCTCGATGCGAATACTAAATACGTATCTTTCGCCGCCCCGGTGCCCGTTATATATACGTACCTATCGCCGCCCCGGTGCGCGTGCTGTATACGTACTGATCGCAGCCCCGGAGCGCATGCTAAATACATACCTATCACCTGCCCGGTGCACATGCTATATGCGTACTTTTTGATGCCCATGTGCACATGCTATATACGTACCTATCACCGCCCCTGAATGCTAAATACGTACCTATCGCCGCCTCGGTGCAGAAGGCTAAATACGTACCTATCGCCACCCCAGTGCGAATGCTAAATACATACCTATCACCGACTCGGTGCGAATGCTGAATACATACTTTTCGCTGCCACGGTGCGTGTGCGATATACGTACCCATTGCCGCCCCGCTGTGCATGCTATATACGTACCTATCGACGACCCAGTGTGCATACTAAATATATACATATTTCTGCCTCAGTACGAATACTAAATACGTACCTATCGCCGGCCCGGTGCACATACTATATACTTATCTATCTTTGCAAGGGTGCATATAGATATGTATCATGGATAGGTATCATGTATCATGTATATGTATCATGGATAGGTATCATGTATCATGTATCATGTATATGTATCATGGATATGGATCATGTATCATGGATATGTATCATGTATCATGTATCATCAATATGTATCATGTATCATGAATATGTATCATGGATATGTATATGTATCATGGATATGTATCATAGATATGTATCATGTATTATGGATATGTATCATGTATCATGAGTATGTATCATGTATCATGTATCATGGATATGTATCATGGATATGTATCATGGATATGTATCATGTATCATAAATATGTATCATGGATATGTATCATGTATCATGGATATGTATCATGGATACGTATCATGTATCATAGATATGTATCATGGATATGTATCATGGATATGTACCATGTATCATGTATCATGGATATGTATCATGGGTATGCATCATGTATCATGGATATGTATCATGGATATGTATAATGTATCATTATCATGGATATGTATCATGGATAAGAATAATGGATATGTATCATGTATCATGGATATGTATCATGGATATGTATCATGTATTATGTATCATGTATTATGTATCATGTATCATAGATATGCATCATGTATCATGTATCATAGATATGTGTTATGTATCATAGATATGTATCATGTATATGTATCATATATATATATCATGTATCATAGATGTGTATCATGTATCATGGATATGTATCATGTATCATGTATCATGGATATGTATCATGTATCATATATATGTATCATGTACATATATATGTATCATGGATATGTATCATGTATCATGGATATGTATCATGTATCATATATATATATCATCTACATATATATGTATCATGGATATGTATCATGTATCATGGATATGTATCATGTATCATGCATATGTATCATGTATCATGTATCATGGATATGTATCATGTATCACAGATATGTATCATGTATCATGGATATGTATCATGGATATGTACTATGTATCATGGATATGTATCATGTATCATGGATATGTATCATGGATATGTATCATGTATCATGTTTCATGAATATGTATCTTGTATTATAGATATCATGGATATGTATCATGTATTATGTATCATGGATATGAATCATGTAGCATGGATATGTATCATGTATCATGGATATGTATCATGTATCATGTATCATACATATGTATCATAGATATGTGTTATGTATCATAGATATGTATCATGTTTATGTATCATGGATATAAATCATGTATCGTGTATCATGTATCATGTATCATGGATATGTATCATGAATATGTATCATGCATATGTACTATGTATCATGGATATGTATCATGTATCATGGATATGTATCATGGATATGTACTATGTATCATGGATATGTATCATGTATCATGGATATGTATCATGGATATGTATCATGTATCATGTTTCATGAATATGTATCTTGTATTATAGATATCATGGATATGTATCATGTATTATGTATCATGGATATGAATCATGTAGCATGGATATGTATCATGTATCATGGATATGTATCATGTATCATGTATCATACATATGTATCATAGATATGTGTTATGTATCATAGATATGTATCATGTTTATGTATCATGGATATAAATCATGTATCGTGTATCATGTATCATGTATCATGGATATGTATCATGAATATGTATCATGCATATGTACTATGTATCATGGATATGTATCATGTATCATGGATATGTATCATAGATCTGTGTTATGTATCATCGATATGTATCCTGTATATGTATCATAGATATGTGTTATATATCATAGATATGTGTCATGTATATGTATCATAGATATGTATCATGTATCATAGATATATATCATGGATATGGATATGTATCATGTATCATGGATATGTATCATGTATCATGGATATGTATCATGGATATTTATCATGTATCATGGATATGTATCATTTATTATGTATCATGAATCATAGATATGTACTATGTATCATAGATATGTGTTATGTATCATAGATATGTATCATGTATATGTATCGTGTATCATACATATGTATCATGTATCATAGATATGTATCATGTATCATGGATATGTATGATGTATCATGGATATGTATCATTTATCATGTTTCATGAATATGTATCTTGTATTATAGATATCATGGATATGTATCATGTATTATGTATCATGGATATGAATCATGTATCATGGATATGTATCATGGATCATGGATATGTATCATGGATATGTATCATGTATCATGGATATGTATCGTGTATTCTGTATCATGTATCATGTATCATACATATGTATCATAGATATGTGTTATGTATCATAGATATGTATCATGTTTATGTATCATGGATAAATCATGTATCATGTATCATGTATCTTGGATATGTATCTTGGATATGTATTATGGATATGTATCATGTATCATGTATATGTATTATGGATATTATCATGTATCATGGATATGTATCATGAATATGTATCATGCATATGTATCATGTATCATGGATATGTATCATGTATCATGGATATGTACCATAGATCTGTGTTATGTACCATAGATATGTATCCTGTATATGTATCATAGATATGTGTTATGTATCATAGATATGTGTTAGGTATCATAGATATGTATCATGTATATGTATCATAGATATGTATCATGTATCATAGATATATATCAAGGATATGTATATGTATCATATATCATGGATATGTATCATGTATCATGTATCATGGATATGTATCGTGGATATGTATCATGTATCATGGATATGTATCATTGATATGTATCATGTATCATGGATATGTATCATGTATTATGTATCATGAATCATAGATATGTATCATGTATCATAGATATGTGTTATGTATCATAGATATGTATCATGTATATGTATCGTTTATCATACATATGTATCATGTATCATAGATATGTATCATGTATCATGGGTATGTATTATGTATCATGGATATGTATCATGTATCATGTATCATGTATCATATATCATGGATATGTATTATTGATATGTATATGTATCATGGATATGTATCATAAATATGTATCATGTATCATGGATATGTATCATGGATATGTATCATGTATCATGGATATGTATTAGGGATATGTATCATTATGTTGGATATGTAACATGGATATGTATCATGTGTCATAGATATGTATCATGTATATGTATCATAGATATGTGTTATGTATCATAGATATGTATCATGTATATGTATCATGTATCATGCTGGGTCCTATACAAATCTATCACTACAGCAGCTCTATCTAGGACATTGAGCACTTTTATCCTGGACAACGCCGAGTACTTTGAAAATCAAGAAGGCCTCCTGAGCACTACTGAAATCACTCTTACCGGTGGCCAGGTGTGGATGTGATTGAGCAACCCTGTTTCACTACACACTCTTAACGTAGCCTTACTATGATGTTATTGATGCATCCGGACAGAAGTTATGGGATGACCTGATATAACCGGACAGAATTTAGGGCAAGACCGGGTACATCCGGCAAGGGATTATGAGACATGTTCAGTGAGTCAGCACTTTTATAAAGTTATTACATAAATACATTGGATAATTTACAAATTAATACTAAATAACATTGAAAAAGCGTGAAAAAAGCAGACCCGTTGCCGAAAACTCGCCTCGTTGACACCCAACAACATTTTTTGTTGTTGTGATTTTGAGATATTATGATCCCAGGTGTTGTCCGGTCCTGGGGATATCAACTTTTTGACATGTCACCGCGTAATATTTGAGGAGAAGCTTCACATACATACATACATACATACATACATACATACATACATACATACATGCAGACAAGTGCCCTTTATATAAGAGATGTCGCCATTCGTACAAAGTGGACACTTAAACCGTATGATGGACCCATGAAACATATCATGGCGTCGGTACTTTCCGGATGTTTACATAAACCGCCGGAAAGTACACACGTCTAAAAAATAAAAAAAACTAGGCTGGATTCACAAGTGGGGAAAAAAACAAAAACGTTAACAAACATTTAAAGCAAAAAATAAATAAATAAATAAATCAAATAATACATTTACTCAAATTGCATGAAAGAAGGGGGGGAATATTCAACAAATAACTGTTACCACCAGCAAGAAGGGTTACTTTTCTATATACCTGCCTATTTTTTTTGTGTGTTTTAAAGTATTTTAAAGCGTTTTTATTTGCATGTTTTATCGGCCCGTTTTCAGTTCTGTAATTCAAAAATTTCGCCGGAAGTTTCGATGTGAAAACGCGAGGTCGTAAGAACTAATAAAAAATAAAAAATACAAAATACAAAAAAAGAAAATAACAAAAACAAATTTTTTTTTAAATTTAAAAAAATAAAAAATTATTAAAAAAATAAATAAATAAAAAATAAAAGATAGAAAATTAAAAAAATAAAAAGTAGAAAATTATAAAAAAAATGAATAAATAAAAAATTGAAAATTAAAAAATAAATAAATAAATAAAAAGTAACAGATAGAAAATTTAAAAAATTAAAAAATAAATAAAAGAAAATAGAAAATAAAAAAAAAGAAAGAAAAAAGAAAAAAAGAACATTTTAAAAAAATTAATAAATAAAAAATAAAAGATAAAAAATTACAAAAGAAAAAATATTTGGAAATTTTGCGGGGCAGACCAACGAAACTAATATTTAAAACTTGAACGTGACAGACCAGCGAAAATAATATTTCATAATTAAGCTTGATAGACCAACGAAAATGCTATTTCAAACTTAAGCGTGACAGACTGACAAAAATGTTAGTTTAAACTTAAGCGTGACGGACCGACGAAAATCACATTTCAAACTTTAACGTGACAGACCAACGAAAATTATAGTTCAAATGTAAGCCTGACAGACCGATGAAAATGCTATGTCAAACTTACGAGCGACAGACCAACGAAGACTGACGAGAATGCTGTTTAAAGCATGATTGGAATCCGACCGACGGACAAAGCCTTTTTATAGATTAGCTTAGACGCATCCAAAATAAATCGCGTCCATTAATTCTGCATGTTTAGCGAATCAACTGAAATTTCCCATCAAAATCTGATGGACAAACCGATCGACTGGGATGTGAACAAAGGCCCTCACAACAAAGTTTGGTTGTAGGAAGGTCGCTTGTATCGCCGGGTTCCGAGAAAAAAGAAGCGAATATTACGGGCGAATATATCGTTACGTTCACATAATTAAACACGGGAGGGGAGAGACGGATGTTGAACTGCATCTAATTGATCGAAACTGTGTCATTCCAGCACAGTGACCCGCGTAGAAAGGAAGTAAGCTTCGAAGGCAAATTTGGCCAAATCTTAATGTCGTGGAAGCCATTGTGCAATCGCATTCACTGGCGACATTGTCCAGAAATGCCTAGAATACTTCGGCACGAAACCCCAACCCCCACGTGGCCTTATGGCTAAGATCAAAGTGTAGTATCTGTTCCGATGGATACTGCACGCCTGTCCTGTGCAGTTCTAGGAGGTCCACCCTCCCAGGCTTTGCCTCCTCTCTTTGGGGAGGAGTAAGTTTATTGCTTACTGTCTGAGGCGCCCCTACCGGGGAATGCCGACGGGGCTGTCCAGGCAATTTTTAAATGGCCAGAGTGCTCACCTCTCGAGCGCTGGCTTTTCAAACCCCACTTTCTCGACCCGATCTTGGGTCACATCTTACTTGTGGGAGTAAGATAAAACTGGCCGTGTGCCTAACTCCTGGGGAGGAGTAAATAAAACCCCAAACCCCACGAAACTGTGAAGGCGTCAAGCCATCGGCGGTTTAATCCGATTTCTTATTTACTTGACCCCCTCCCTTACAAAAGCTAAGTTTGACACAAGGCAGGTTTTTTAATGTAGGGAAAATCCAGCTCTTACAAAAAGGGGCCCTTGTGAAAGGACAATAATGAAAAAAAAAAAAACAACAACAAAAAAAGAAACGCCACAGTCGATGAGAGAACAGGTACTACACTTGTGAACGTGTGTCCATGTGCGTTCACATTATTCATCTCCCCCCCTCACAGTGGTAAGATGTGACACAAGGTCGGGAAAGTGGGATTTGAAAAGCCAGCGCCCGAGAAGGTGAGCACTCTGGCCTACAAAAAAATGCCTGGGCAGCCACGTCGGCATTCCCCGGTAGGAGCGCCTCAGGCAGTAAGCAATAAACTTACTCCTCACCAAAGAGGGGAAACAAAGCCTGGGAGGATGGACCTCCTAGAATTGCACAGGACAACCCCACAGACCGGCTTCATCAAGACCCGAAAGCCAAGACGACACCGGTCTATAGGGTGCAGTATCCATCGGAACAGATACTACACTTTTTATTTACCTCCCCAGGAGGTTAGGCACAAGGCCAGGTTTATCTTACCCCCACAAGGTAAGATGTGACCCAATGTCGGGAAAGTGGGACTTGAAAAGCCAGCGCCCGAGAAGGTGAGCACTCCGGCCTACAAAAAATGCCTGGGCATCCCCGTCGGCATTCCCCGGTAGGAGCGCCTCAGGCAGTAAGCAATAAACTTACCCCTCCCCCTCAAAGAGGGGAGGCAAAGCCTGGGAGAGTGGACCTCCTAGAACTGCACAGGACAGTACCTCAGACCGGCGGAATCAAGACCCGAAGGCCAAGACGACACCGGTTTACAGGGTGCAGTATCCATCGGAACAGATACTACCCTTTGATTTTGGCCAAAAGGCGGCCATGTTAAAATATGGAACTTAAGTTTCTCAGTCTATCTTGGAAGAAGAACCGCGGCCATTGGACCAAGATCAAAGGTGTCCGTTCGAAATAGGGTACGTCATCTGGACTGTGAAACACGTCGCCATAGAACCTCCTCGCCGTCGTTTAGACAAGAAATAAAAACGAAAAAGAAATGCGACAGTGTCCTTCGCACCTGTTTCGAGGGTTCAACAAACAATGGCCGTCAGACAGATTTGCAAGTCATTCTTTTTTTTTTATATTATTGTTCCCTTTTATTTTTGAGATCCTCTGTGTTTTTGATACGATTCGCCATTTTCTTTTTTTTTTTTTTTTTTTAATAATTTCCCGCTTTTTTACGCATTGTTTTTCTCCCCTGTTTTTATTTATTTATTTTGTCTATGAATTTCAAACGGATCCGCCGAATAGTTGTAATAATTCTCGTTTTACGGAGAAGAAGGTTAGGGTTAGGGTTAGGGTTAAACCTTCGACAAATGAGTGTTTTTACCCCCCTCTCTCTCTCCCTCTCTCTTCCCTTCTCCTCCTCTCTCTCCCTCCCTCTTCCCTTTCTCTCCCTCTCTCTTCCCTTTCTCTCCCTCTCTCTTCCCTTCTCCCCCTTTCTTCCCTTTCTCTCCCTCTCTCCCACTCTCTCTTCCCCCTCTCTCTCCCTCTCCCCTTCTCTCTCTCTCACTTCCATTTTCCCCTCTCTCTTTCCCTCTCTCTTCCCTCTCTCTTCCATTATCCCCTTCTTTCTCAACTCTGTCTCTCTCTTTCTCCCTCTCTTTTTTTTATCTACGAATTTACAACGGATCCGCCGAACAGTTGTAATAATTCTCGTTTTACGGAGAAGAGGGGTGAAGGGATGAACCTCCGACGAGTGAGTATTTTTAAACTTCCTCCCTCCCCTCTCTCTCTCCCTCTCTCTCCCCCCTCTCCCTCCTTCTCTCTCTTCCCTTCTCCCCCTCGCTCTCTCTCTTTCCCTCTCTATTTTTTCTCTCTCCCTCCTTCTCTCTCTTCCCTTCTTCCCTCCCTCTCTCTTTCTCTCTCTCCCCCTCTCTCTGTCCCTCCTTCTCTCTATTCCATTCTCCCCCTCTCTCTCTCTCTTTCTCCTTCTCTCTCTTCCCTTCGCCCTTTATCTCCCTCTCTCTCTTTCTCTGTCTCCCTCCTTCTCTCTCTTCCCTCCCCCTCTCTCTCCCCCTCTCTCTCTCTTTTTCCTTTTCTTTCTCTCTCTCCATTCATCGACAAAGAGAGAAATAGAAAAACGGTTAAACGACATGATCACCAGAATGGAGTCAGAAAGATTTGGTTTCGTCGAGTCCGAACAGCCAATGAAGTCTGGCGATGCTAACCGTAGGACAAATGAAAGAAATAAACAACAAAATTTAAGTAACATTCAAAAAAGACAAGAATGCAGGATCGTTGTTCTGTCTAGCGTAGAATATATCCTCTAGAATTAATCTCCCTTTGCTGGACCTTTTTTTCTATGGGGAATTCATGCAAACCCGTCACCGGTGAGAGTATTCCGGTGCGTTGTCCCCAACTGAAATTTTGTGTACCTTTATGCTGTAACCCATTATTTAGAGAATAACCCTAACCCTAACCCTAACACTAACCCTAACCCCAACACACTTGTTCTGTCTAGCGTAGAGTATATCATTTAGCATTTATCTCCCTTTGCTGGACCTTTTTTTCTATGGGGAATTCATTCAAACCCGTCACCGGTGAGAGTATTCCGGTGCGTTGTCCCCAACTAAAATGTTGTGTACCTTTATGCTGTAACCCCTTATTTAGAGTATAACCCTAACCCTAACCCTAACCCTAACCCAACACATTTGTTCTGTCTAGCGTAGAGTATATCATTTAGCATTTATCTCCCTTTGCTGGACCTTTTTTTATGGGGGATTCATGCAAACCCGTCACCGGTGAGAGTATTCTGGTGCGTTGTCCCCAACTGAAATTTAGCGTACCTCTATGCTGTAACCCCTTATTTAGAGAATAACCCTAACCCTAACCCTAACCCTAACTCTAACCCTAACCCTAACCCTAACCCAACACACTTGTTCTGTCTAGCGTAGAGTATATCCTTTAGCATTTATTTCCCTTTGCTGGAACTTTTTTTATGGGGGATTCATTCAAACCCGTCACCGGTGAGAGTATTCCGGTGCGTTGTCCCCAACTAAAATTTTATGTACCTCTATGCTGTAACTCCTTATTTAGAGAATAACCCTAACCCTAACCCTAACCCCAACACACTTGTTCTGTCTAGCGTAGAGTATATACTTTAGCATTAATCTCCCTTTGCTGGAACTTTTTTTATGGGGGATTCATTCAAACCCGTCACCGGTTAGAGTATTCCGGTGCGTTGTCCCCAACTAAAATGTTGTGTACCCATTATTTAGAGACTAAGAGGTGCAGCTATCAGCGCTTTAAAAAAAAATGCAATTCCTGGTTTCTGCCCGGAGATCTTAGCTGAAACTATCTATCTATGTGCGCCTGCAAACTATTTTACAAGTATGCGAATGTGTAGAATTTGGTGTATTCGGACTACTGTTCTCATCTTGGTCCACCTGAAGATGGTCGGAGGTTACATCGGCCGAAACGTTGCGTTTAAAACACTCAAGATGAGAACAGTAGTCCGGATATACCAAATTCTACAAATGATCTACTCTCATCTAAAAAAATTTCGGAACATAAGTATACAAATGTACTGACACATTAATCTGGGTCCTTGAAATTGTATAAGTCCAATCTTTGAACACGCTTAGGGTGAAAAACGGGGGTTAGTGTGTAAGAACTAATGGAAGCAATTCTCTATTCTCATTGGCTGAATCTGTCGTGCATATGTGTATGTGTGTGCTTCTCACGTCTACGTAACTCGTGTATTATTATTATTATTATTATTATTATTATTATTATTATTATTATTATTATTATTACTACTACTACTGTTGTTGTTGTTGGTGGTGGTGTTGTTGTTGTTGTTGTTATTATTATTATTATTATTATTATTACTACTACTACTACTACTGCTGCTGTTGTTGTTGTTGTTGTTATTACTACTACTACTACTGTTGTTGTTGTTGTTATTACTACTACTACTACTACTACTGTTGTTGTTGTTGTTACTACTACTGCTGCTGCTGCTGTTGTTGTTGTTGTTGTTGTTGCTGCTGCTGCTGTTGTTATTATTATTATTATTATTATTATTTATTTATTTATTTATTTTTTTTACTACCTTCTCTGTCTGTCCGTTCTTGAGTATTTTTGTAAACGTAAGAGGGGGCGTGGGTAAATACTATTTGCTTAATCATTTAAGTCAGCGAGAATCTTTGTAAACATAAGAAATACACTAAGGCACATCTTAACAACTAAATAAACAATGAATAAATTTGATGCCGAGGTCATGATTTGAACTCGCAACCTCGACGTTTTAAAAATAGTTTTGAGTGTCAGATAAAAGAAGAAGAATAAACTTTCATAATCTAACGAAGAGGTTCTCGTTCTGTCTTTCTTTCTGTCTGTCTGTCTGTCTGTCTGTCTGTCCGTCGGCGAGAATCTTTGTAAACATAAGAAATACACTAAGGCACATCTTAACAACTAAATAAACAATAAATAGATTTGACGCCGAGGTCATGATTTGAACTCGCAACCTCGACGTTTTAAAAATAGTTTTGAGTGTCAGATAAAAGAAGAAGAATAAACTTTCATAATCTAACGAAGAGGTTCTCGTTCTGTCTTTCTTTCTGTCTGTCTGTCTGTCTGTCTGTCTGTCTGTCTGTCCGTCGGCGAGAATCTTTGTAAACATAAGAAATACACTAAGGCACATCTTAACAACTAAATAAACAATAAATAGATTTGACGCCGAGGTCATGATTTGAACTCGCACCCTCGACGTTTTAAAAATAGTTTTGAGTGTCAGATAAAAGAAGAAGAATAAACTTTCATAATCTAACGAAGAGGTTCTCGTTCTGTCTTTCTTTCTGTCTGTCTGTCTGTCTGTCTGTCTGTCCGTCGGCGAGAATCTTTGTAAACATAAGAAATACACTAAGGCACATCTTAACAACTAAATAAACAATAAATAGATTTGACGCCGAGGTCATGATTTGAACTCGCACCCTCGACGTTTTAAAAATAGTTTTGAGTGTCAGATAAAAGAAGAAGAATAAACTTTCATAATCTAACGAAGAGGTTCTCGTTCTGTCTTTCTTTCTGTCTGTCTGTCTGTCTGTCTGTCTGTCCGTCGGCGAGAATCTTTGTAAACATAAGAAATACACTAAGGCACATCTTAACAACTAAATAAACAATAAATAGATTTGACGCCGAGGTCATGATTTGAACTCGCACCCTCGACGTTTTAAAAATAGTTTTGAGTGTCAGATAAAAGAAGAAGAATAAACTTTCATAATCTAACGAAGAGGTTCTCGTTCTGTCTTTCTTTCTGTCTGTCTGTCTGTCTGTCTGTCTGTCCGTCGGCGAGAATCTTTGTAAACATAAGAAATACACTAAGGCACATCTTAACAACTAAATAAACAATAAATAGATTTGACGCCGAGGTCATGATTTGAACTCGCAACCTCGACGTTTTAAAAATAGTTTTGAGTGTCAGATAAAAGAAGAAGAATAAACTTTCATAATCTAACGAAGAGGTTCTCGTTCTGTCTTTCTTTCTGTCTGTCTGTCTGTCTGTCTGTCTGTCCGTCGGCGAGAATCTTTGTAAACATAAGAAATACACTAAGGCACATCTTAACAACTAAATAAACAATAAATAGATTTGACGCCGAGGTCATGATTTGAACTCGCACCCTCGACGTTTTAAAAATAGTTTTGAGTGTCAGATAAAAGAAGAAGAATAAACTTTCATAATCTAACGAAGAGGTTCTCGTTCTGTCTTTCTTTCTGTCTGTCTGTCTGTCTGTCTGTCTGTCTGTCCGTCGGCGAGAATCTTTGTAAACATAAGAAATACACTAAGGCACATCTTAACAACTAAATAAACAATAAATAGATTTGACGCCGAGGTCATGATTTGAACTCGCACCCTCGACGTTTTAAAAATAGTTTTGAGTGTCAGATAAAAGAAGAAGAATAAACTTTCATAATCTAACGAAGAGGTTCTCGTTCTGTCTTTCTTTCTGTCTGTCTGTCTGTCTGTCTGTCCGTCGGCGAGAATCTTTGTAAACATAAGAAATACACTAAGGCACATCTTAACAACTAAATAAACAATAAATAGATTTGACGCCGAGGTCATGATTTGAACTCGCACCCTCGACGTTTTAAAAATAGTTTTGAGTGTCAGATAAAAGAAGAAGAATAAACTTTCATAATCTAACGAAGAGGTTCTCGTTCTGTCTTTCTTTCTGTCTGTCTGTCTGTCTGTCTGTCCGTCGGCGAGAATCTTTGTAAACATAAGAAATACACTAAGGCACATCTTAACAACTAAATAAACAATAAATAGATTTGACGCCGAGGTCATGATTTGAACTCGCACCCTCGACGTTTTAAAAATAGTTTTGAGTGTCAGATAAAAGAAGAAGAATAAACTTTCATAATCTAACGAAGAGGTTCTCGTTCTGTCTTTCTTTCTGTCTGTCTGTCTGTCTGTCTGTCTGTCCGTCGGCGAGAATCTTTGTAAACATAAGAAATACACTAAGGCACATCTTAACAACTAAATAAACAATAAATAGATTTGACGCCGAGGTCATGATTTGAACTCGCACCCTCGACGTTTTAAAAATAGTTTTGAGTGTCAGATAAAAGAAGAAGAATAAACTTTCATAATCTAACGAAGAGGTTCTCGTTCTGTCTTTCTTTCTGTCTGTCTGTCTGTCTGTCTGTCTGTCCGTCGGCGAGAATCTTTGTAAACATAAGAAATACACTAAGGCACATCTTAACAACTAAATAAACAATAAATAGATTTGACGCCGAGGTCATGATTTGAACTCGCACCCTCGACGTTTTAAAAATAGTTTTGAGTGTCAGATAAAAGAAGAAGAATAAACTTTCATAATCTAACGAAGAGGTTCTCGTTCTGTCTTTCTTTCTGTCTGTCTGTCTGTCTGTCTGTCTGTCCGTCGGCGAGAATCTTTGTAAACATAAGAAATACACTAAGGCACATCTTAACAACTAAATAAACAATAAATAGATTTGACGCCGAGGTCATGATTTGAACTCGCACCCTCGACGTTTTAAAAATAGTTTTGAGTGTCAGATAAAAGAAGAAGAATAAACTTTCATAATCTAACGAAGAGGTTCTCGTTCTGTCTTTCTTTCTGTCTGTCTGTCTGTCTGTCTGTCTGTCCGTCGGCGAGAATCTTTGTAAACATAAGAAATACACTAAGGCACATCTTAACAACTAAATAAACAATAAATAGATTTGACGCCGAGGTCATGATTTGAACTCGCACCCTCGACGTTTTAAAAATAGTTTTGAGTGTCAGATAAAAGAAGAAGAATAAACTTTCATAATCTAACGAAGAGGTTCTCGTTCTGTCTTTCTTTCTGTCTGTCTGTCTGTCTGTCTGTCTGTCTGTCCGTCGGCGAGAATCTTTGTAAACATAAGAAATACACTAAGGCACATCTTAACAACTAAATAAACAATAAATAGATTTGACGCCGAGGTCATGATTTGAACTCGCACCCTCGACGTTTTAAAAATAGTTTTGAGTGTCAGATAAAAGAAGAAGAATAAACTTTCATAATCTAACGAAGAGGTTCTCGTTCTGTCTTTCTTTCTGTCTGTCTGTCTGTCTGTCTGTCCGTCGGCGAGAATCTTTGTAAACATAAGAAATACACTAAGGCACATCTTAAAAACTAAATAAACAATAAATAGATTTGACGCCGAGGTCATGATTTGAACTCGCACCCTCGACGTTTTAAAAATAGTTTTGAGTGTCAGATAAAAGAAGAAGAATAAACTTTCATAATCTAACGAAGAGGTTCTCGTTCTGTCTTTCTTTCTGTCTGTCTGTCTGTCTGTCTGTCTGTCCGTCGGCGAGAATCTTTGTAAACATAAGAAATACATTAGGGCACATCTTAACAACTAAATAAAAAATGAATAAATTTGATGCCGAGGTCATGATTTGAACTCGCAACCTCGACGTTTTAAAAATAGTTTTGAGTGTCAGATAAAAGAAGAAGAATAAACTTTCATAATCTAACGAAGAGGTTCTCGTTCTGTCTTTCTTTCTGTCTGTCTGTCTGTCTGTCTGTCTGTCTGTCGGCGAGAATCTTTGTAAACATAAGAAATACATTAGGGCACATCTTAACAACTAAATAAACAATGAATAAATTTGATGCCGAGGTCATGATTTGAACTCGCAACCTCGACGTTTTAAAAATAGTTTTGAGTGTCAGATAAAAGAAGAAGAATAAACTTTCATAATCTAAC
>OY744549.1:56885730-56905730 GCA_963556195.1 Sepiola atlantica | reverse complement strand
AAAATTTGATTGACACCTTATTTTATTACTTCATTTTATATTATAATATTATAATATATATATATATATATATATATATATATATATATATATATATTACTGTTTTATATAACATACTCATTTTTTAAAATTATATATATATGTAAAATATCATTTTAAAAAATAAGTATGTAATATAAAAAGGAATATATATATATATATATATATATATATAACATTATTTTTAATCTTATATACATAAAGTAGAGGCAGTATATTGACCGTTTCTTTGACGTTAATATATTACTGTTTTATATTACATACTTATTTTTTTTAAATTATATATATATATATATATATATATATATATATATATATATATATATATATATATATATATATATATATATATATATATATATATATATATACCTATTTCATTCATCCACATAACATTTTATGAGGAGATATAATTTTTTATGTATCAATTTTCAGTATTTACTTCAACAGCGCTCGATACGTACGTAGAGCTAGGTAGTAAGCTATGAAAATATATTTATGGAAATTAAGCTACACAGAGACTCCCACGTTTCATCCCCGGGTGAGAATCTTCAGGCTAAAATGCATTTTAGCCTGAAGATTCCCCCGGTGATGAAACTCGGGAGCCTCTGTGTAGTTTAATTGTCATGAATATATTTGCATGGCTTACTATATATATATATATATATATATATATATATATATATATATATATATATATATATATATATATATATATATGATCATTTTTATTTATACAGACATGTACAATATCTGCGACACTGGCATGTCACTGTTATCGATCAACAGCTGTTAGAAACTGAGATCTCATCAGGGAAAGTTATTTTGTACATGTCTGTATAAATAAAAATAATCATATATGTATATGTATACGTATATATATATATATATATATATATATATATATATATATATATATATATATATATATATATATATATATATATATATATGAAGCAATCCAACAAAAGATATAAGCGTCATCTAATATCTTATACTTAGTGAAACATCCGGATAAAAAACTGAAGCTCAATATACTGGATAGAGCATTAATATTATAATATAAAATGAACACACACAGACATAATTTCAGATCCATTAAAGTAATTCTGAGATGTAGACAATTTAATATCGCCTTCTGTTCGTTGGGGATTTGTCATGTCTGGTTGAATTGCTGGGGAGAGAAGATTATTTTTTTCGCTCTTCTGGCAAGATGTGATGGGGATTCAGTCTTATTTTGCTCAATTCGGATTTAACGGGTTTTCTAATTAAACAACGAACTTTGATTTGACTTGGGTTGCACGTGTCGGGATTTCGGAACTTTGATTGGACTTTTTGTATTATTTTGATTGATTTATTTATCATTAACATTGAATATGGACACATTTCGCGACTGGATAACTTTGCCGGCCCCTTCAATTTCACGTATATGGACTGCTGTTTGTAACCTGGAGTAATGTCTTTCCTAATTATGCTTCTCAACTTGTATGACCTGGATGGACTGTATGGATTCAACAAAAAGTATGTTTTTGGGTTGATATGTTTGATGTTATGTATTTTTATGTATTTGTGTATATAATTTTATATATTTTCAAAGCGTAATTTTATTACCTGTAGTAGTATAACTGCGGTAATGGTCCTCTAAAGAGAAGAATTATCTTTGAAAACTCATGAGCTAAGGACTTAAGGATACTTTGCTTGAACTTTGAATTCTAATAAAATTTGATTGACACCTTATTTTATTACTTCATTTTATATTATAATATATATATATATATATATATATATATATATATATATATATATATATTATTTTAAAAAATAAGTATATAACATAAAACAGTAATATATATTAAAGTGAAATATTTTGAAAATCAACAATCGTGCAATTTTAAATGAAAAATTCATTTATTTAATTTTTTTTCGCGAATTTTCGTTGTAATACAAGCGAGACTGTCTTATAGTTTTTTTTTTCTTCTTCTTTTCTTCCTCCTCATATTGGTGGTATTAACCCTGAGGGGTCGAATAGACGTCAATTTCTTAAGACGTCCTATGTTTAGACCTGGCGATGTTATGCGCAGATTGGCGCTTTTTTTTTTAAGTAAGGAAATCGACAACATCTTTGAAGCACGGATTAGAATGTATTAAAGTGAAATATTTTGAAAATCAACAATCGTGCAATTTTAAATGAAAAATTCATTTATTTAAAAAATTTTTTCGCGAATTTATGTTGTAATACCGAAACCATGAATAAAGAAAAAAACTCAACAGTAAAGACACCGTCTGTCCGATTTGAAAATGAAGGGAATCCGACCTTTAGTGGAAATCAGGAAAAAAATTATTGGCTGACTGGAATGAATAGAAAGGGTTTACATAGGTATTTAAAGTAATAGCTTTAATTGGTTGATAACTAATATAAAACGACAGTCCAGGGGACTACTTGTAGGAGTGAAGCACAAACGTGTTCATGCAGCTTGCTTGCCATAAGTATATTTTACAGGACAACTAAGCTCTATTTGTGTATTGAGCAGTGTTGAAGTAAATACTGATATATATATATATATATATATATATATATATATATATATGTTGTATATACAGGGTGGGCAAAAATAAGGGTCCTATTTTAAAAAATTCATAACTTTTTTATTTATTGATTTAAAAAATTTTTTTTTTTAGCATAAGTAAAGGACCCCTTCCGAAGCAAGCATGAGCCGTATTAGCCCTAAGGAACGTACCCTCATTTAGAAAACATTATTTTTGCTTAAAAAACTCAAAACAGTGTAAAAAACAATACTTTAGTTTTTGTAAGTTTTAAGAAGTGTTTTTCGGCTAAAATTTGTTTTGTTTATTTCAAAAAATCTCGGAAGGGTCAGTCTACACACACATTAAGTTTGGTGAGTTTAACTTTTATTTTGTGGAAGTTATTCAAATTCAAGTTATTCAAATTTAAAGATAGGACACTTATTTTGGCCCACCCTGTATATATTATATATATAATATATATATTATATATATATTATATATATATATTCTATATATATATATTATATATATATCATAAATATAATATATATATATAATATATATATATATATATATATATATATATATATATATATATATATATATATATATATATATATATATATATATATATATATATAGGATCAAATATAAACCAAAAGTTCATTTGGATTTAGACCTTCTTTGGACGAGATGTCATTTGCCTTTTTATGGTCCAGGAAGTTTATCAATAATGGCCAGCTTTTCTCTTTTCAATTCCTTTTAAGTGCGTTTGGATTCACTTATATTTGAGCACTTTCTCCTACGCAAAGATTTGTTCGCGTTCTACAATTCATCGGACTTCTTTTCAACGGAAATTTACCACCCGGACAAACCACATATCTTTTTTACGGAGCTTTTCTTTCACTGCATTTTTTAAATAATATTTTTCATATATTTCAAATATTTGAACTTTGTTTTTTTCGAAAGCCAACTTATCTATCTGTATTTCTCCTCTGATGATAAGATCTCGATCTTTGAAAAGCCTTGGCTTAAGGAAAGAATAATAAACGCTAGTTTATTACTGAATACACCTTGCATTGAACAATTGAAATTTGAAATAAATTTGGACAATCGTCGCATTTTTATCACTCTTTTTTCTTCTCTCTCTCTCTCTCTCTCTCTCTCTCTCTCTATATATATATATATATATATATATATATATATATATATATATATATATATATATATATATATATATATATTATATTTGGTTGGCTCACCACAAGAGAAACGAGTCGTAAAATATACATCTCATAAGCATGTTATGATTTTTGGAAAGGCGAAAAAAATTAAAAAACATATATATGTTTATATGTTATATATATAGGTTATATATATATATAGGTTATATATATATAGGTTATATATATATATATATATATATATATTTCCATTTATCAATATATCATTGTCTATACGACAGGTAACGTCACTTGAACGTGACTTAAAGCGATTTTCTTTTCGTGAAATATAGATTGAAGACAAAACAAAAAAATAGAGCACACAGGTTAGGGTTAGGGTTAGGGTTAGGGTTAGGGTTAGGGTTAGGTTAGGGTTAGGGTGAAAGACGATTAATAATTCAAGAAGAATAACACAGAAAGAAAAAAAAGAAAGCACGGCCTAACCCTAACCCTAACGAAATGAATGATTATTTTGATTTCAAATAAGGTAGCCTTCAAATATAAGGGGGGGGGGTGGAGGGTTAAAGAAAAGAAGCGGATGGGGGTGGGGGGGGGGTAAAGGTATGAAAAAAAAGAAGAAGAAAGATGAAAAGGAAGCATCTCTCTACTATATCGTTATGTTCATACTGAGCTCCTTATCCCTGGTGTTTCCCCTTCCGTAGAAACATTCACAGCAAGAACCCGTCTGGCTACAACCACTGCAAAGAACAAATGAAGTCTTTTTCTTTAGAACATCGCATCTGTGGAACAAGATACCGAGAGACTGCTTCCCATCCTACTACAGCATGGTTGTCTTCAAGTCTAATGTAAACAAATACTTATCGAGCTGTTCTCTTGGAAAACCAAGATCCTTTAAGTAATATGCCACGCACTGTCCATTGTTTCTGATCCTTCCTTGACACCGACCAACGTTAGGTCAGAAATAGTTTTAACCCTTATTCTCGAATGGCCCCGGGACTTGATAAACGCTGATAAAAATAGCAAACAGAGAGGGTAGGGTTAGGGTTAGGTTTAGGGTTAGGGTTAGGGTTAAGGTTTAGGGTTAAGGTTTAGGGTTAGGGTTAGAGTTAAGGTTTAGGGTTAGAGTTAGGGCTAGGGTTAGGGTTAGGGTTAAGGTTTAGGGTTAAGGTTTAGGGTTAGGGTTAGAGTTAAGGTTTAGGGTTAGAGTTAGGGCTAGGGTTAGGGTTAGGGTTAAGGTTTAGGGTTAAGGTTTAGGGTTAGGGTTAGAGTTAAGGTTTAGGGTTAGAGTTAGGGCTAGGGTTAGGGTTAGGGTTAAGGTTTAGGGTTAAGGTTTAGGGTTAGGGTTAGAGTTAAGGTTTAGGGTTAGAGTTAGGGCTAGGGTTAGGGTTAGGGTTAAGGTTTAGGGTTAAGGTTTAGGGTTAGGGTTAGAGTTAAGGTTTAGGGTTAGAGTTAGGGCTAGGGTTAGGGTTAGGGTTAAGGTTTATGGTTAAGGTTTAGGGTTAGGGTTAGAGTTAAGGTTTAGGGTTAGGGTTAGGGCTAGGGTTAGGGTTAGGGTTAAGGTTTAGGGTTAAGGTTTAGGGTTAGGGTTAGAGTTAAGGTTTAGGGTTAGAGTTAGGGCTAGGGTTAGGGTTAGGGTTAAGGTTTAGGGTTAAGGTTTAGGGTTAGGGTTAGAGTTAAGGTTTAGGGTTAGAGTTAGGGCTAGGGTTAGGGTTAGGGTTAAGGTTTAGGGTTAAGGTTTAGGGTTAGGGTTAGAGTTAAGGTTTAGGGTTAAGGTTTAGGGTTAAGCGTGCTATTTTTTTTATCAGGTTCACACGATCAGTTCGAATAGTTAAACAGTTTCTTGATAGGCGATTGAGTTCTCTCTCGACTGCTTGCTGGATAGCCGCCGTATTTGCTATTTAGATGTTAATTTACTTCCCGTTTCTAGACAATGCGCGGTGGAGCATTGGTAGGCGAACATGTCTTTCGTATCGGGGTTCGATTGACCGGCAGAGATTGTCTCCTCCCATACTGATGATTTCAGGTTAGTATGAAACATATGTGTATATAGGTTTAATTTGAAAATAATTTTTATTTATAAATAATTATATATATATATATATATATATATATATATATATATATATATATATATATATATATATATATATATAAAACATAAACAAAACAAAAAATCTAAAAAAATACAAAATGTTGAAATAAGCAAAAAATAAAAAAAGTAAATAAAAAAAGCAATAGATTGTTTGGTTCAGTACAAAACTCTGCGGTTGCGCATACACACACAAAAAAACACACACGCATATATACACTTATATATATATATATATATATATATATATATATATATATATATATATACTTATATATATATATATAAGTATATATATATAGGTAAATATATGTATATATATATATATATATATATATATATATATATATAGAGAGAGAGAGAGAGAGAGAGAGAGATACATATATATATATATATATATATATATATATATATATATATACTTATATATATACTTAGATATATATATATATATATATATATATATATATATATATATATATATATATATATATATATATATGATAATTTTATTTACACAGACATGTACAAAATCTGCGACACTGGCATGTCAATGTTATCGATCAACAGTTACTATAAACTGAGATCTCATCAGGCAGAGTTAGAATCCGATCTTAACCTCAGATCATATTTGGAGAGAATGAAGTGGAGGAAGAGAAGAAGAAGGAAAGAAATTTAACATTTCAAAAAGTTAGGCCGTTAAAAAATTAAAAATTAAAAATTAAAAATTAAAAAATCTAAAAAACAAAAACATTTTAGATTTAGATTTTTTAATTTTTAATTTTTAATTTTTAATTTTTTAACGGCCTTAATTTTTGAAATGTTAAATTTCTTTCCTTCTTCTTCTCTTCCTCTACTTCATTCTCTCCAAATATGATCTGACGTTAAGATCGGATTCTAACTCTGCCCTGCCTGATGAGATCTCAGTTTATAGTAACTGTTGATCGATAACATCGACATGCCAGTGTCGCAGATTTTGTACATGTCTGTGTAAATAAAATTATCATATAAAGCTCTATTTTGATATTGAGCACTTTTTATAAACCCGGTTAAAATTCTCTGGATTACCACCCTGTGGATATTTTTCACCTGGATTATTACCATTATTATTAAATATATATATATATATATATATATATACATATATATATATATATATATATATATATATATATATAAATTTATGTATATTATAGGTAACTATAGGTAAATATAGGTATATATATATATAAAATATATGTATATATATACATATATATAGAGAGATAGATAGATATATACATATATATATTTATATATATGCATATATATACTTATACATATATATATATGTATATTATAGGTAACTATAGGTAAATATAGGTAACTATAGGTAAATATAGGTAACTATAGGTATATATATATATATATATATATATATATATATATATATATATATATATATATATAAAGTGGTGTACTAAAAGCGAACTTTTAGGAAAAGTGAAACCTATTGTGAAGAGTATATAGCTCAATATCCAGGATAGAGCAGGTAGAATGAAGAAGATCAAAATCTTATCATCAGAGGAAGTCGCTGGGATAGATCTTTGAAAAGCCTGGCTTAAGGAAAATTTAACTTGAATAAATTGCCTTTTTTGCGGAATATACCTTGCTCTGAGCAATTGAATTGACTTATGATTTGACTTTTGCTTCTCTAATTCCTTTCCATTCTTCATTATATATATATATATATATATATATATATATATATATATATATATATATATATGAGTATATGAAAGGATAAAAATAATCCGACGGTATGAAATTAAAAATGGAAAAGCGGAAGACCTTTTTCGCTCAACGTTTCGCCCAAATTTCACGTGGGCTTTGTCAAGGGCATTTTTGTATTCTTCGTCCGCCCTTGACAAAGCCCACGTGAAATTTGGGCGAAACGTTGAGCGAAAAAGGTCTTCCGCTTTTCCATTTTTAATTTCATATATATATATATATATATATATATATATATATATATATATATATATATATATATATATATATATATATATATATATCTACAGATACACGTATAGGTAAATATATATATATATATATATATATATATATATATATCTACAGATACACGCACGCACCTGTGTCGTTTGTCGTCGTTAATGCTCGTTACCCGACCGCTACAAACTAGCACCAACCCCCACCCGTCCCTGTCCTGGGTGTGTCGTGCTATGTGTTTGTGTTGTCATACCCGTCAGGCAGGCGGCTGGCTCGCGTAAGAAGACAGAGAGAGAAAAAGTAATGGAGAAAGAGAGAGAGAGAGAGAGAGAGAGAGAGAGAAAAATACACACACATACAATCGCATTCCGATTGGTCGATAAAAATTCAAAGAATGTCACGTGACCGTTACGCATGACAGCGTTTGAAAAAAGTGCGTTTTCACGGGCCGTTTGAGAATGATGGAACGCAGACTTCCTGAACATTGGTTGATTACTTTCGGAGATTGGTTGTTCAAAATAGTATATATATATATATATATATATATATATATATATATATATATATATATATATATATATTTCACGTTATATATATATAAGTTATATGGAAATGTATAAATATATTGAAAAAGGAAAACCAAAGAATACTATTTATGTATTCATCCACGTTTCGTCTTTATTTTAAGACTTCCTCGGGATGCTTTAGTTAGTAATATATATATATATATATATATATATATATATATATATATATATATATATATATATATATATATATATATATACGTATTTATATACATATATATATATGAAAAGTTAAATATATATACATATATACATATATATATATATATATAGAGAGAGAGAAATATATATAAAGTGAAATATATATGTACTATATATATAAAGTTAAATAAATAAATAAATATATATATATATATATATATATATATATATATATATAGAGAGAGAGAGAGATAGGAGAAAAAAGAGTGATAAAAATGCGACGATTGTCCAAATTTATTTCAAATTTCAATTGTTCAATGCAAGGTGTATTCAGTAATAAACTAGTGTTTATTATTCTTTCCTTAAGCATAGGCTTTTCAAAGATCGAGATCTTATCATCAGAGGAGAAATACAGATAGATAAGTTGGCTTTCGAAAAAAACAAAGTTCAAATATTTGAAAAAAAAATATATATATATATAAAATATATATACACGCATACAGGGCTTTTCGCGCTCCACTACTTTTGGAGCTGCTCCCGCTCCTGCTCCAACGCCCAAAATTGGAGCTGGTTTCTTTCACGCTCCCCATTTTCAAAAAGGAGCCGCTCCTGCTCCAACTCCTATAAAAAAAGGAGCGGCTCTTTTTCAGCGCTCCATGATGAAAATATACCTTCTTTCATAAACATTCTATTCTGCCAATGAGTGGTCCAAGGATAGGGGTGGGCGTCAAAGGATCTTGTCAATATGGGTGGGGATGTCACTTTAAGTGTAAGATCGTAAGATAATATTTGACAAAATCTCGCTAATATTTTGAGAGTTATAGAACATGTCGGACGAAGTATAGGATTATACGTAAATTTTCGTTTCCTGAGGTATAAAATAGAAATAGAAAAATCCCTGAAGTATTTTAAAACAATTTTAATTTTCATTACATTAACAACCTATTTTTTCAGGAAAGGAAAATTTGACCCGATATTTTTTCTATTTATTTTGGAAAGGAAATTTAGATTTGTTTTAAGTAAATAAAGTTTTACTTTTAAACATTATTAGTGATTATTTTCTTTTTAAAGAAAACATTTCTCTGGGAGAGGAGAGACAGCCAGGGCAACATTAATCGTCGTGTGGGTGTTTAATATTTGTTTGTTTTACGAATGTAACTATATTGTATAATGTATATTATTATTTACCACGGAGAAACGCGCAAGTACTTTCAAACAAATCGATTTATCCATTTTGTTTCAATAGTACAATTTGGAGCGAAAAAAAAACCAATGAAGTTTATTCTTTAAAGATTGAATAAAAAATATATTTTTCATAAGTTGTCCAAAAAATATCAATAAATTGTCAAAAATCAATTCAGAGATCCATTTAATGTCTTAAAATTTCATACAAAATATCTGGCCTAGACCTTAGGAGTTGAAAAAATATCAAATTTTCCTCCACCGAAAAATTAACTGGAGCAAGTTTTACTAGGTCGGACAAAAGAATTAAAATTAAAAATTTGAATAAAAAAGATGAAAACGTCTATATTTGAAATCTCTAACAAAACAAACTGTTAACAATTTTAATATTCGATAATAGATATTTTAAGATAAAGAAAGATATCTAATCTACTTTCGATTCTAAAAAACAACAAATTAGACAGAAAGTCTAATTATTTGCTTTTTTAAATTAAAATTTAAGATATTTTCTTTAATTTAATTAAGTTTAAACATCGGTTTAATTGTAGAATAGGGACCACTGTTTTCTTTCGCTCATTTCGCTTGGTATTCGCCCAAATTTTTGATGAAACTGATTGTTGGTCTTAATTATATTTTTTGTCCTTAAATAAAATTCTCATTTACTTTTTAAAGTGTTGAGAATCTAACTTTAATTCCAGGTTTTAATCGCTGGCGGCCATGTTGGTTTTTATTGGGGGGTTTTCCTTGGACTAAATATATTTTTTCCTTGAACTAAAGATATTTTTCTGCTTGAAAATTTTATTACACACAAAAAAAACTTTGAACATTCTATTTACAAAAGCAAGTTTTAACGGAATTTAACGAATTTAAAGGCAAACATGAAAAGGTGAAAACTCCTAGTCGTGAATTTAAGAATAACAAAAAATGTCACCAAAAAGACGACGGGTAAAAATGTGGCATAAAAGTTCAATTTGATATATGCTAAAAAATAAATTAGAATTTTTGTCATGACAAAATGTACCATTTCACCACCAAAATCGATTTTATCGAACATTTGGGTGAATACCGAGCAAAATTGGCGAGAAAATCAAACGGCCCCTATAGTATAATTGAACCTAAAATTCTTTATTTAAAAACACAAATTAAAAGAAAAATTGGCTTATTTATTCAATCAACAGCAAACATCCTTGTCATAAATAAAAAAGTTCAAATCTATAAGAAAATAACTTCAAAGACATCTATAGACTCACTGGCGTATTTAAAGACATTTCGTGGCAAATTGTCTTCTGCCTTAAGAAAACTGTCCCATAAAAAATTGAACATGCCGTAAAAATGTTCTGTTTTCAAGCGTAACTCTCTCGTTCTTTCTCTCTATCTATCCCTTCCTCTCCCTCTTCCCCCTCTCTCTCATATACATTTACCAGGGATATAATTTTTTTAAATAACTCAGAGTAAATTCTGAGTCTTTCTTTTCTTTTCCTTGTTATTGCTGAATAAAAAACTAATGTTTAAACAAAAAAAAATCAAATAATTTTGAAATTTAATTAAGTTTAAACATTAGTTTAATTGTAGAATAGGGGCCGCTGTTTTCTTTCGCTCATTTCGCTTGGTAGGATGAAATATTTAAAAGAAAAAAAAATCAAATAATTTTGGAGCGAGGAGCGCGGAGCGATAAAACCACACTCTTTAGTCCCAAATGGAGTTGCTCCCGCTCCACTCCCGCTAAATATAAAATGAGCCCTCCTCTCCTTCGCTCCAGCAAAAAGGAACGTGCAATCAGTCCTCCATGCTAGTCCCAGGCCGTATGGCCTTGTCATGCGCAAGTTGTCATAGGCAATGGAGTTGTTTCGCTGTACGTAGTGGTCCTAGTCACGCCGGCTTGAGGTCAGCACGTAGTGTCTCCAGCAGATCTGTGCAGTGCCGTTCTAGTCGCGGTTGGTAGGCTTGCGAGCCAGTAACGGCAAAGTCTAGTGTCCTCTGTGCGGGAGTGTAAGGGTCCAGTGTCAGGGTCAGTTTTTCGTTGCACAGCTCGTATAGTGCCTTGTTGCTGATAAGTTTTTTCGGCCAGCAGTGACCTGTGATGGAACGAAGGTGTCTGTATATATATATATATATATATATATATATATATATATATATATATATATATATATATATATATATATATATATATATATGGAAATTGAAAAAGGAATACCAAATTTCATTATCGCAAGCATGAAGGCAAGACGAGTTTTATCGTTCATGATTAAAAGTTAATCAAGAAAAAAAAGCCAGCCGACCGGTTTTGCCCTCTCTTAACAAAGGCTCTATCGAGGGATTTAAAAAAAAAACGAGGGATTTAAAAATCTATATATAAAGTGTAATATATATGTACTATATATATAAAGTTAAATAAATAAATATACACGCAGTCTCAGAGCTATTATAAAGTTTATATATATATATATATATATATATATATATATATATATATATATATATATATATATATATATATATATATATATATATATATATATATATATATATATATATATATATATATATATATATATATATATATAGCGTAGGGGTTAGCAGCGCCGACTGTCAGCTCGACGGTTGCGTTTCGATCTCGGCTTGAGGCACTAACTGGTCTAGCTGTGAAACAGCGAAACAGTCTGCATGTGGATGACTATATAAAGTCCCCCCTCCGTAGAGCTTATGTTTGTAAGGGTATCGCCAACTGCCATTAGCTTAAAAAAGGCAATGCTCATTAGGTAAAAACTAAACTCCGGCAATTGCAATGTTTACATTGAGATAGTGTCCTATGATGGCGAGGGGTTAGCAGCGCCGACTGTCAGCTCGACGGTTGCGTTTCGATCCCGGCTTGAGGCACTAACTGGTCTAGCTGTGAAACAGCGAGTGAAACAGCGAAACAGTCTGTATGTGGATGACTATATATATATATATATATATATATATATATATATATATATATATATATATATATATATATATATATAAATATATATATAAATATATAAATAAAAGGATTCGATGAATTAGGACATCAAGTCTAGTATGGCGTACGGTCGTTTCCAAAACATTGTGGAAATACTTTATTTTATTTTATTAATTAACAAAGCTACTCCAAAACGGTCTTCATCAGCGCCTTTAGCACCACGTCTTACAGAAAAGAAAAAAATAACAGCTCGTCGTAGAGGAACATCTATTGACAGAAAGAGCCACAGAGACAAATATTAGAAAAAGGAATAAGTTACAAATATAAAATAAAAAATAGAAAGATAAAATGATAATGGTAATGATAAAACATTTATAAAATAAAAATAATAATAAAATATAAACATATAAAAAATACAAAAAATATAAAAAATATGAAAAATTTTTAAAAATTAAAAAATGAAAAATAAAAAGATAAAAAACTAAAATGAAAATGAAAATATGAATACATAAAAAATAAAGAATAAAATAGTAAACTAATAAAATACAGAATAAAAAATAAAAAATAAAAATAAAAATAAGAAAATGATAATAAAAATTAAAAATACAAAATAAAAATATAAGATAAATATAAAAGAAATAATTGAAATTAAAATGAAATAAAAATAAATAAAAATAAAATAGGACTTAAAAACAACATAAACAATATAAATAAAATAGAAACAAAAAAAAGTTTAGAAAACAAGGTTGAATATCATCAAGGCTCCTTTTATAAAGGTTTTTTTCATGAAAGATACATTTATTTTTTTATTTATAAAGACATGTAAATAATCTGCGACACTTGCATGTCGATGCTATCGATCAACAGCTGTAAGAAACTGAGATATCATCAGACAGAAAGATAATCTGATCCTATCATATTTTGAAAGAATCTTTCCAAATATAGGGTCTTCTCAAATATGATTCGAGGGAAGGATAAGATTTTCTTTCTACCTGATGAGATCTCAGCTTTTAACAGCTGTTGATCGATAACTTCGACATGTTAGTGTCGCAGGTTATGTACATATCCTTACAAATAAAAAATATTTACATACAAACGTTCTATTTAGATTTTTATCATTAGGTATGTTTATTTTATCTGGATTACTATATATATATATATATATATATATATATATATATATATATATATATATATATATATATATATATACAGGGTCGGGCAGATAAATTGGAACTAATTTAAAATGCTAATATCTTTTTTATTTTTGATCATATGATTACGTTTTTTTTACTAAGAATCCTTAAACACTTTATTGCAAGATAGCATTATTATATTTCCTCAAATTTGTTTTAATATGGCGGAATTAGCACGAAGAATAACTATATGCGAAATGAGACGCGCCGGGAGTTCTCCTTCGAGCATTGTTAAGAGCACTGGCTATGCAAAAACGACTGTCTATCGGGTTGTGGCTAATTTCGATGCCGAGTGTAAAGTTGAGAGAAGTCGGCACAGTACTCGTAGTGATCGAAAGTGCACAAAAACTTTCCTGGTGGGACTAAAAGGGTCGATAAAGGCAGACCCAATTCAGTCGATGTCGAAACTGGCAAAAAAGCGCAATGTGAGTCGCAGAACTATCAGCAGAGCAATCAACGAAGACCTTGGGATGAAGTCCTACGTTAGGAGACGCCGTAATCTCCTCACTGCCCGTTCAAAAGCTATCAGAGTTGAAAGATGCCCCAAGCTTATCAACCATCTGAAACACGAAGAAGGGCATGTGCGCATTTTTGTTGATGAGGAAAAGTTCATCGTGGATGAGGTTCCAAATCGCCAGAACACTCGAGTTATTGCCTGTGACCCTTCGGAAGTTCCTTCTGTGATGCAGAGCAAAAATCCTGCTTCTGTGATGGTTTTTGCAGCCGTGGCAAGTGATGGAAAGGTGATGCCTCCTCATTTCATCGAAGCGGGTCTTAAAATCAACACAGCGGAGTATTTGAACATTCTTAATAATGTTTTATTGCCTTGGATCCGTAGAAACTACGACCCTACGAAAGTCATGTTCATCCAAGACTCGGCACCAGCGCATGGATCAAAGAAAGTCCGAGATTTCATGAAGGAGAATCTTCCCTTGTTTGTTCCGAAGGATATTTGGCCCAGCAGCTCTCCAGATCTAAATGTTTGCGACTATTATCTATTCGGCGTCGTCGAGGGACAGACTAATGTCAATCCACATCCAAATACAAACTCATTGAAGACAGCCATTCAACGAGCATTTCGCAATCTCGATCCCAATAAAATAAAGAGGAGCTGTTCACGGTTTCGTCAAAGAATCTCCAAAATAATTGATGCAAAAGGTGCTCATATTGAATGATTTTGTTCCATACTAGACTGTAATAATTAAATAAATAAATGTTAAAATGATATCTTTCCATATTTAATCCTTTATATTATGAATTTTGTAAAAAAACAAAAAAAGTACCAATTTAGCTGTCCGACCCTGTATATATATATATATATATATATATATATATATATATATATATATATATATATATATATATAAATATACCAGCTAAATTGGTACTTTTTTGTTTTTTTACAAAATTGTATATATATATATATATATATATATATATATATATATAGTAAGCTATGAAAATATATCTATGGCCGGGGGGGAATCTTCAGGCTAATATATATATATATATATATATATATATATATATATATATATATATATATATATAAAGAGATAGATAGATAGATAGATAGATAGATAGATAGATAGATAGATAGATAGATAGATAGATAGATAGATCGGTAGGTACTTTGCTGTATAGATAGATGGATGGATGGGTGGATGGATAGGTAGGTAGGTATTTATATAAATAGATCGATATATATATATATATATATATATATATATATATATATATATATATATATATATATAGATAGATAGATAGATAGATAGATAGATAGATAGATAGATAGATGGATAGGGTTGATAGATAGATAGATAGATAGATAGATAGATAGATAGATAGATAGATAGATAGATAGATAGACATGAACAGAAACGGATATATATATATATATATATATATATATATATATATATATATATATATATATATATATATATATATATATATATATTAATGCTCTATCCAGTATATTGAGCTTCATTTTTATCCGGATGTTCACTAATTAAAGATATTAGTTGCCTCTTATGTCTTTTGTTGTATTAACCTAATATATTTAAGATCTCGCAAGGTAGAGCTTTTCTTACCATACAGCAAAGAATTTATTCCATTATTGGCCAAAAACATACCCACCCCATCTAAGGAGGCTAATATATATAAATTGATCCAGTCAATAAACAAGTTTTTGAAATCATCACCGAACATGGGTGACACTGAAGATGCGAATCGGCGAAATACTAATGGAAACGGCCCTCTTTGAACTCATTTAAAGAGAGAATTGCCGCAGCTCGTTACGGCCTTAAAACAACATCTTTCCTAAGGCAGAATGATAACTTGGTCGAGTTTGAGAATGCCATTTTCGACCTAGCTAGAAGAATTAAATTCAGCTCTATCATCAAAAAAATAAATGGATTTACCAGGAAAGTTAACAAGCATACGGATTTCATTGTTCCGGCAGACACGACTAAGAACTACTACAAATTGGACTCTATCTCTTACAGGAACTTAATATACAGTGAGTTGCATAAATCCTATAAAATTACATCCCCAATAAGATTATAGAGGTTAAATCACTACTTACATATATGAATCTAACCAACCATGCAGAAGTAGTAATGCCAGCTACACCTAGATTTACCCTAAAAGACCATAAGACTAACTTTCATCAAAACCCATCAATACGGTTAATTTGCCTATCAAAATCTGACCTAGGCATAATCAGCAAAAAAAATCTAGATAGGGTCATTCCAGCTATCAGAAATAAAATCTTTTCGTTGTGGCAATCATCAGATAACGTAATTGAATGGTTCCTGAACCTTAAGGATAAACATAGATTATAACTTTTGACATAGACAACTATTACCAATCTATTTCCCCAACTCTCTTAAATAAAGCTCTAATTTTAGCGAAAAATAATTCAGACCTTACTGATTTGGAAATTAAACTTATTACACTAGCCAGAAGATCTATCCCCCAATTCGAGGGCAAGTTATGGACTAGAAAGGACATCCCCAATGATTTCGATATTACTATGGGAGCCTCGGATTCTGCCACCAGTTACTGACCTAGTGGGTATATTCCTCTTAAATGAAATCAAACATAATTTTAAAAATATAAAAGGGGGCCTATATAGAGACGATGCCTTATTTGTCTCTGATGAGAGGCCTAGAAGGTATAGCAAAACAATTGAAGCTTTGCATGATTTTTTCAGAAATTTCGGCCTATCAATTACTGTTGATCCTGAGAGGAAAACCTCTAACTTGCTAGATATTACCCTTAACCTCAATGACGGATTATATAAACCTAATCAAACTCTTTCTTATGTACACAAACTATCTAACCACCCGAAAGCTATAATCAAATCAATAGTCCCTTCGGTCTCCAATAGAATCTCTAGGCTTTCCGCTAATAAAATCATTTTTAACCAAAACGCACAATTTTATAATAATGCCTTACTTAACTCAGGATACTCTAAAAAAATAACTTATAACCAGAATCAACAGGAAGATATAAGTGTAAATATTATTACGCATAATATGACAATTAGCGATAGGAGCTGGACCAAAATAAATATAAATGAACATAGACGACAGAGGCACTCTATCAAACGTGATGTGAATGAGCAACATATAGATAGTTCCATACATACTTCACGTAAACGCCTTAGAAGGAAAAACAACATCTGGTTTAACCCTCCTTTTGATAACAACGTTAAAACCAATATTCCCAAGGAATTCTTTAAACTATTAGAAAACTCCTTTAAACACCCACATTTTTCTCTTTTCCTCTTCCTCTCTCCATCTTATCACCTTATATTTTTGTCACTATTTTTTTTTATTTTATTTATTTCTCTTTCTCTGTCTTTTGCTTTATTGTTCTTTCTCTTTTACTGTTTTTTCTCTCTTCGGATTAAAAACTCAATCAAAATTTCCTACCCTACTATGCCTAACATAGACCAAATAATAATTTCAGCAAATAGCAAAAAAATAAAATCTATCCAATCCAATGCTAGTTGTTCCAATCCCAGAAATGCGTGCAACTGCAGGCGTACCAGTGAATGCCGATTGTATAATAGATGCACATACACTGACACTGTGTATGCTTGTACTGTAACTGAACTAAATAATTCTACAATGAACCCTAGAGATCACATAAATGCAGCCCCTAATCAAACTCCACAACTGAGCATCATGACTAGTTTGCACCATAATACTACACCTAATAATTCTACTATCCATCTTCCACCTCAGCAAGCCGAAAATGATCTTCCAACGGTAGTTAATGATAACGCTAACCATAATATACAATCAATTAACCAATCTAATACATATCATGAAAATGCAGTAAATAGAAGTAGACCCGTGAATAGAAATACAAGTGGTTCAGGAACAATAGCAGACCCTAAGATACACACTTATATTGAGGCTACAGCAAATCTAATTAAAACCCGCACATCTATGCATAATTACTCCTTCAATAGCGATGTAAGCAACAACAAAACATCAGTGACTACTTTAGTTAAAAATCTAAGAACCAAAAATATTCCACACAGTATAAAATGGTCCATCCTGAAAAAATCAAACTTTTATAACCCAGGATCTAGATCTTGCGGTATATGCAATTCAGAGGTCGTGATGATTGCCACGGCACCTAAACGTTTAAATTTAATCAACTCTAGAAATGAATTAGTTTCCAAATGTCGCCATAGGAGGAAATTCAAGTATGCACAATTCAGCCCACCACCAAACCCACCGTAGCTGTTTTGAGTGATTGTCGGGACCGGCTTCGGAGTATCTAGTTTTGGAGATGTGTGTGTTAAATCTTCCCTGTCTAAAAGGTTTAGACATTGAATATTCCTAAATATCTATTTAAATCTCTTTCAAAAAAAAATTAAGTTGAAAAAGTCTGAACTTTTGAATTTTAAAATTTTAAAATTATAAAATGTTTAAGTTATTAAGTTGCAGGGGTCTAGATTTTTTAATTTTTAAAGTTTTAAATTATTAAATTCTAAATGTGTTAACAACTTCTTAATTATTAATTTCATAAATCTTTTAAATTATATGATAGTGCTAGATGTGTGAATTTGGTGTATATACTTAAAGCGGACGATCAAATAGTAAGTTTGGAGGAGGGGGTATATCGAGGCTCTGACCTAAATTTACAAATCCGTCTCTGTGACCCAGACTTTTAATATTCAAATATATACATAACTGATTTGACCCAGACCCAGACTTTTAATATTCAAATATATACATAACTGATTTGACCCAGACCCAGACTTTTAATATTCAAATATATACATAACTGATTTGACCCAGATATATAACATCCGGTATACATATAGCTGAATGTACACATCCCTCACTATGTGTGGACGTTCTCCTCGTTAACGCAGACATGTAACATCCGTTTGTACACGCGATTTGAATCAGCAGATATTCTGTCACTTTCGGGAGGTTGTCTTATCAAGGGGAAAGGGTTCGTTTTCGAATTTGTTAAGCTGTCTACTGAGCTTACGCGAGCGTGATTACCTTCGAATGTAATGTTTTTCTTTGGAGTAATTTTATCGGACCCGGAAGAAAAAATGGCCGAATACATCAGGTGAGTTTTCTGAACTTTTCATGTGATTTGTTTGATCTATCGTTTTTTTTATCGTTTTATTAGTTTGCATGCACCTTGAGTATACTTTTCGCTGTTATCTACTGCATCGATAGCAGGCAGGTTTCCCGCCTGGATAACTTTTTTCGTTTTTGGACCGCCATTCGCCACTTGGATTATTCTTTGATCAGCCTCTTTGATATCTTTCCTGGAGCTATTTTAAACTGTATGGGTTTAACAAAAACGTATATATTTGATGTTTGATATACGTTTATGTATTTATATATATATATTTTTATATATTTTTAAAGTTTAATTTTTATTACCTGCAGTAATGTCATTGCGATAATGGTCATCTGAGGAGAAGATTTTCTTTGAAAACTCATGAGTTAAGGACTTTAAAGTACTTTGCCTGAGCATCGAACTGTAATTCTTTCACTTTATCTATTGCTATATATATATATGCTTATCTCGGTATTGTTTCCAGTCGTCTTGTACTACTACTTGCCATTG
>OY744549.1:56850730-56883230 GCA_963556195.1 Sepiola atlantica | reverse complement strand
AGTGTCGTATGATGGCGTAGGGGTTAACAGCGACGACTGTCAGCTCGACGGTTGCGTTTCGATCCTGGTCTAGCCGCACTGATGAGCTGTGAAACAGCGAAACAGTCTGTATGTGGATGACTATATATATAAATATGTATAAATATGTATGTATTTTATCCATATATTATATAATAATATAATATAAAATAATCAATATATATAAATATATATATATATGATAATTTTATTTACACAGACATGTACAAAATCTGCGACACTGGCATGTCGATGTTATCGATCAACAGTTACTATAAACTGAGATCTCATCAGGCAGAGTTAGAATCCGATCTTAACCTCAGATCATATTTGGAGAGAATGAAATGAGATCTCAGTTTATAGTAACTGTTGATCGATAACATCGACATGCCAGTGTCGCAGATTTTGTACATGTCTGTGTAAATAAAATTATCATATATAAAGCTCTATCTTGATATTGAGCACTTTTTATAAACCCGGTTAAAATTCTCTGGATTACCACCCTGTGGATATTTTTCACCTGGATTATTACCATTATTATTAAATATATATATATATATATATATATATATATATATATATATATATATATATATATATATATATATATATATATATATATATATATATATATATATACATATATATATATATATATACATATATATATATACATATATATATATATATATATATATATATATATATATATATATATATATATATATATATATATATATATTAAGGCATGTGTGATTGAAGACGACAGAAATCTTCTGTTTAGTGATTCCTTTTTTTATTTTTTCCATTCGTCGAATGATCTTTTTGACGTGTAGATGGAATGAATTGATGAAGGATCCATGTGTTGGACTAACGTTTTCGATTCTCTCCGGAATCATCTTCAGGTCTTTTATGGCAAAAATGAATACAAAGCGAGTGAAAGAATGGAATTTCTTAAAAAATACGCCGGCAAACCGTTAGCGTAAAATACGGACGTCTACATTTTAACATGTGACTATTGAAACAGTTCTTCGTTTATTTATTAATTTTATTTATTATTCTTATTATTTTCAATTTAAAATAGTGGCTGATTTAATTTTGTCTCGTCTAATAATTATGGGGGAGATAGGCAGTAAGTAATTTTAATAACATGTCCCTATTTTTTTAATTGAATTAGGCGACACCGGTTGATATCACTAAATTAGGCTAAGCATTTTAAAATAGTTTTACTTGTCTCGTATGTAATGTTATTTATTTTAGGTTGCTGCGTTTTTATGTATACGGCTTCAAGTATTTTGAATTTTTTAAAATTAGTTTCGGAATGTATTATTTTTGTGTTCATTACTAATATATGTCTCAACTCAGATGTAGGGCAGTTGTGCGTTTGTAGGTGTTTGTATATTGAACTAGTGTTTGCGAGGTGCATAGTGAGGCGGCGGGATAGAGTAGTTGTTGTAAAACCAATGTAGCTATTATTATTTTGGGAGGTACATCCTCCTAAAGGGCATTTAAATTTATAAACTACCTTGGTTCTTTCTAGTGTTTTGGGGGTTGGAGAGAGGTTGTTTTTTACTACAAGGTTTTGCGTTGTGAATCTTTTATAATAAATAATTAATTTAATTTTGTTTTCTTTATCTGTTGGAGATATATATCGATGTGAAATATTCTTTATAGCTTTTTCTTCTAGTTTGAAATTTGGCTGCATTTGGTTGCGGTAATATATGTTGATGTAATTGGAGTTGTTATACACACACAATATATATATATATATATATATATATATATATATATATATATATATATATATATATATATATGTATTTAATCCAAATATTATATAATAATATAACATATAATAATCAATATATATGTATATATACATATATAATTATCTTTGTTTTATTTATACAGACATGTACATAATCTGCGTCACCGTTTATCAAGGCCCGGGGGCAAGTCGAGGATAAGGGTTAAATAGATTGTCAGTTGGACGATTGGAAACAATGGATGGAATTGGTCAGAAGAAATTCATTATCCAAATGGAGGATTCAACAAGTATTTGGTTGTATTAGACTTGAAGATGATCATGTTGTAGTCGGTTGGAAAGCAGCCTCGTGCTATTTTGTTTCATCGATGGGATGTTATAGGAAAGAAACTTTGTTCATGGATGTTTCGTTTGGTTTTTTGGCACAAAAAGAGAGAGTGATATAGAGATAGAGAGATAGAGAGAGATAGAGTGATATAGATATAGAGAGAGTGATAGATATATATAGAGAGAGATATATATAGAGAGAGTGATAGAGAGAGCGATAGAGAGAGAGAAAGCGATATATATATATATATATATAGAGAGAGAGAGAGAGAGAGCGATAGAGAGAGAGAGATAAAGGGGGAGAGAGAGTGATAGAGAGAGAGTGACAGAGAGAGAGATTAAGAGAGAGAGAGAGAGAGAGAGAGAGAGAGGGGGTGAGATGTAAGCAACTAAACAAATAACTACTTTTTCTTTTTTATTTCTTTCTTTCTTTTCTTTCTTTTCTTTCTTTTTTTCTTTTTTTTTCATTTTTTCTTTCTTTCTTTCTTTTTTCTTTTTTTCTTCTTTTTTTTCTGTTTTTTTCTTTCTTTCTTTCTTTTCGTTCCTTTTTCTTTTTTTCTTTTCTTTCTTTCGTTTCTTTCGTTTCTTTCTTTCTTTCTTTTCTTTCTTTTTTATCTTTTTTTCGTTCTTTTTCTTCTTTTTTTTCTTGTTTTCTTTTTTTCCTTTTTTTTTCTTTCTTTTTTTCTCCTTTTTTCTTTTTTTCTTTCTTTTCGTTCTTTTTATCTTATTTTTCGTTCTTTTTTTAATCTTTTTTCGTTCTTTTTTAACTTTTTTCTTTGTTTCTTTTTTTCTTTTGTTCTTTTTCTTTTTATTTTTTAAAGATAAAGCCTTAAATTTTAGACATTTTCTAGAATCAAAATTTTGGAATAAATTTGGTCAACATTGGAATAAGGATTCTAGATATAAGGTTTAGTATTGACATGTTGATTTTAATCTTCATTAGGGGACATAAAAGTGGTGCAAAACATCTGTTCGGGGGTATTCTCCTAGTATATATATATAAAGAGTTATACAAATGTTGGGGCATAAAAGTGGTGGGCGATTTAGTCTTTTCCCAACCTAAATGGCGGACAATGAATCGGCTGCTTTTTCCTGATGTTTTTCCGATCTCACAAATGAGTAAGTAAACCCAAATAAATTGTTTAAGACTAGCTTCCCAGCTGTGTTTTCTTTTAAAATAATTTAAGGTATATTTGAAACTATTTGGTCAAGATCAAAGTGTAGTATCTGTTCCGATGGATACTGCACCCCATAGACCGGCATTGTCTTGGCCTTCGGGGCTTGATTCCGCCAGTCTGTGGGGTTGTCCTGTGCAGTTCTAGGAGGTCCACCCTCCCAGGCTTTGCCTTCTCACCCTTTGAGAAGGGGTTAGTTTATTGCTAATCGCCTGAGGCGCCCCTACGGGGAATGCCGACGGGACTGCTAGGCATTTTTTTAGGGTCACAGGTGCTTTTCCTCTAGGGGGCCGACTTATCAAATCACACTTTCCGACCTTGTGTCACATTTAACTTTGTGGGAGGTAGATAAACACCTACTTATTTATTTTTGAGGTCGGAAAAAAATCAGAAAAAAACCCAACTTTCTACTCCCATACTTTCATATAATACTTAATCCGAATCGGAGCTTTATTAACGTGGAGACCTTTTTTTACGTTATCAGCCTTCACGGCTTCAGATGCTTACGTGCTTCATAAAAATTCTTTTTTTAAATACCTACTTATTTATTTTTGAGGTCGAAAAAAATCAGGGAAAAAACTTTCTACTCTCCTACTTTCATATAATACTTAATCCGGATCGGATCTTTATTAACGCGGAGACCTTTTTTTGACGTTATCAACCTTCACGGCTTCAGATGCTTACGTGCTTAATAATAAAAAAATTCTTTTTAAGATTTCTACAGGGATCCGACGATATTATTTGAATTATAGTGATGCGTTTTCTCATCATTTCACCTGTCTGAAAATATACCAGCTTCTTCTCTGGTCTGCATGCACTACATCACGAATCATGACAGTCAATGCACAGCGGTCCCAAGCAAAGTCGCATGAAATGGCTAGCCAATCGCGATTCTACCATCGATGATCGACCACTTGTGGACCGGTGAGCTCAACTACGTCCTCCCTGAAATTTGTTGCAAACGTTCTCGGCTGCCCAACTGATACACATTACATATAATACTTAATCCGGATCGGAGCTTTATTAACACGGAGACCTTTTTTACGTTACGCTTAAACTGCATATTATTTAAGTTATGGTGAAGCTTTGTGTCACATTTTACTTTGTGGGAGGTAGATAAATACCTACTTAGAAAAAAAAACTTTCTACTCCCCTACTTTCATATAATACTCAATCCGGATTGGAGCTTTATTAACGCGGAGACCTTTTTTACGTTACGCTTCAGCTGCTTACGTGCTTAATAAAACAATTAAAAAAAAAAAGATTTCTATAGGGATCCGACGATATTATTTAAATTATGGTGATGCCTTGTGTCACATTTTACTTTGTGGGAGGTAGATAAATACCTACTTAGAAAAAAAACAACTTTCTATTCTCTTACTTTCATATAATACTCAATCCGGATCGGAACTTTATTAACGCGGAGACCTTTTTACGTTACGCTTCAGCAGCTTACGTGCTTAATAAAACAATTTTTTTTAAAGATTTCTATAGGGATCCGACGATATTATTTAAATTATGGTGATGCCTTGTGTCACATTTTACTTTGTGGGAGGTAGATAAATACCTACTTTGAAAAAAAACACTTTCTACTCCCCTACTTTCATATAATACTCAATCCGGATCGGAGCTTTATTAACGCAGAGACCTTTTTTACGTTACGCTTCAGCTGCTTACGTGCTTAATAAAACAATTTTTTTTAAAGATTTCTACAGGGATCCGACGATATTATTTAAATTATGGTGATGCCTTGTGTCGCATTTTACTTTGTGGGAGGTAGATAAATACCTACTTAGAAAAACAAAACTTTCTACTCTCCTTTTTTCATATAATACTCAATCCGGATCGGAACTTTATTAACGCGGAGACCTTTTTTACGTTACGTTTCAACTGTTTACGTGCTTAATAATAACATTTTTTAAAAAAGATTTCTATAGGGATCCGACGATATTATTTAAATTATGGGGATGCCTTGTGTCACATTTTACTTTGTGGGAGGTAGATAAATATCTAATTAAAAAAAAAACGACTTTCTATTCTCTTACTTTCATATAATACTCAATCCGGATCGGAACTTTATTAACGCGGAGACCTTTTTTACGTTACGCTTCAGCTGCTTACGTGCTTAATAAAACAATTTTTTTTTAAAGATTTCTACAGGGATCCGACGATATTATTTAAATTATGGTGATGCCTTGTGTCACATTTTACTTTGTGGGAGGTAGATAAATACCTACTTTGAAAAAAAACACTTTCTATTCTCTTACTTTCATATAATACTCAATCCGGATCGGAACTTTATTAACGCGGAGACCTTTTTTACGTTACGCTTCAGCTGCTTACGTGCTTAATAAAAAATTTTAAAAATTTAAAAAGATTTCTATAGGGATCCGACGATATTATTTAAATTATGGTGATGCCTTGTGTCACATTTTACTTTGTGGGAGGTAGATAAATACCTACTTAGAAAAAAAAAACTTTCTACTCCCCTACTTTCATATAATACTCAATCCGGATCGGAACTTTATTAACGCGGAGACCTTTTTTACGTTACGCTTCAGCTGCTTACGTGCTTAATAAAACAATTTTCTTAAAGATTTCTATAGGGATCCGACGATATTATTTAAATTATGGGGATGCCTTGTGTCAAAAATTTACTTTGTGGGAGGTTGATAAATATCTACTTAGAAAAAAAACAACTTTCTATTCTCTTACTTTCATATAATACTCAATCCGGATCGGAACTTTATTAACGCGGAGACTTTTTTTACGTTACGCTTCAGCTGCTTACGTGCTTAATAAAACATTTTTTTAACGATTTCTACAGGGATCCGACGATATTATTTAAATTATGGTGATGCCTTGTGTCACATTTTACTTTGTGGGAGGTAGATATATACCTACTTAGAAAAACAAAACTTTCTACTCTCCTTCTTTCATATAATACTCAATCCGGATCGGAACTTTATTAACGCGGAGACTTTTTTTACGTTACGCTTCAGCTGCTTACGTGCTTAATAAAAATTTTTTTAAAAAGATTTCTATAGGGATCCGACGATATTATTTAAATTATGGTGATGCCTTGTGTCACATTTTACTTTGTGGGAGGTAGATAAATATCTACTTAAAAAAAAATTTTTTTTCTATTCTCTTACTTTCATATAATACTCAATCCGGATCGGAGCTTTATTAATGCGGAGACTTTTTTTACGTTACGCTTCAGCTGCTTACGTGTTTAATTTTTTTTTTTTAAAGATTTCCAAGGATATTATTTAAATAATGGTGATGCGTTTTCTCATCATATCAAGGTCCACCCGGCTTGATTTGGTTCGGTCTCCGAATTGATGTCTGAACGAAATTTTGTTTGTATGTTTGTCTTTGTGTGTGCGTGTGAGATTGATTTTATTGCATATCTGATAAACGGGTGAGTATTTTCGTGTCTTCTTAACTATATATCATATTGCCCTAGACGCTATGACTCAGCCAAAAATTTCGCATATAACAATAAGATTAATAAAAAGAAAAACCAGTTGCCGTTTTGTTGTTGTTGTTTTTTTTTTGCTTTTTTTTGTTGTTTTTTGTTTATCCTAACTTCAATTGCATCATCACCACCCCCGTACCCCTTACCCATACCCCCCCCCTTCTCATACCCGCCGAAACACGTCCATCCCCAATAGCGAAATCAATACCACCCGAATCCCATTACATCTCGGCGCCACCATCAATGACCCGACATTTTATTATTATTATTATTATTATTATTATTATTATTATTATTATTATTATTATTATTATTATTATTATTATTATTATTATTATTATTATTATTATTACCCCCTCCCCTCCACATTCTTCCAAGCCCCGCTATTTAAACATTTTATGCCGCCCCCACCCAACCCCCATTATTTTTGTCTACGTCTACGCCTTATTATATTGTCAATTTCGTAACATAGATTTATTATATATATATATATATATATATATATATATATATATATATATATATATATATATATATATATATCCAGGTAAAACACCCACAGGGTAGTAATCGAAAGAATTTAAACCGGGTTTATAAAAAGTGCTCAATATCAAATAGAGCCTTTATATATGATTATTTTTGTTTACACAGACATGTACAAAATCTGCGACACTGGCATGTCGATGTTATCGATCAACAGTTATTATAAACTGAGATCTCATCAGGCAGAGTTAGAATCCGATCTTAACATTAGATCATATTCTTTCCAAATATGATCTAACGTTAAGATCGGAGTCTAACTCTGCCCGATGAGACCTCAGTTTATAATAACTGTTGATCGATAACATCGACATGCCGGTGTCGCAGATTCTGTACATGTCTGTGTAAATAAAAATAATCATATATATATATATATATATATATATATATATATATATATATATATATATATATTATACATACATATATATATACACATATATACATACATACACGGGAGCCTCTGTGTAGCTTGATTGCCATATATATTTTCATTGCTTACTACCTAGCTCTACTTACGTATCGAGCACTGTTGAAGTAAATACTGAAAACTGACACATAAAAAATTATATCTCCTTATAATATTTTATGTGGATACATGAAGTACTAATATACATACATATATATACATACATATATATATACATACATATACACATACATACATACATGCATGCATACATACATATATATATATATACATATATATATAATAGGTAGTAAGTTATGAAAATCTAATTATGACAATTAAGCTACACAGAGGCGTCCGCGTTTCATCCCCATAGGGAATCGCCAGGCTAAAATGGGGATGAAGCGCGGAAGCCTCTGTGTAGTTTTACTGCCATAAATATATTTTCATAACTTACTACCTAGCTCTACCTACGTATTGAGCAATATTGAAGTAAATACTGAAGATCCACACATAAAAGATTATATCTCTTCATAACATTTTATGTGGATACATGAAATAAAAATAATTATATATATATATATATATATATATATATATATATATATATATATATATATATATATATATATAAAGCTATGAACACATATTTATGGCAATTAAGATACACAGAGGCTCCCGCGTTTCATCACCGGGGGAATGTTCAGGCTAAAATGCATGGACTTATTTTTGCCGGGTGTTTTTATATACACGGCTAGCTTATTAACCAATCAGATTCTTTGTTGTTCTTTGTTGTTAAAAGGTCTTGTTAGTGTTACTTCCTATATCCTGTTCTATTGTTTTGTTTTCTATAGATTGGAATATATCCTGTTTCCTTTGTTGTGTCAATATAATGGGTGAATTTATTTTAACACATGGTTCCTTTTATTTCTTTTTTAGGTTTTAATTTTTAAATTGTTATGTTTTTGTTTAGTTTTTTTTTTACTTATTTGTTTATTTATTTATCGTTAGTCTAATGTAAATTTATTTCTGTGTAAGCAGCTGTTTTCTATTTCACTTCTACAGTTTAATAGATTTCGGGGATCTTTAAAGTTTAGGATTTAAAATTTTTCATTCAGACATAATCTACACGAGTCGTCTAAATTTCTACGTGTACTAGCCTGTCGTATTATTTTCCATTCAATTATTGGTGAGAGTCCATTTTCTTTGAGCTCCCAATAATGGTTTGCTAGTGCTGTTTTAATTCGACGTTCTCTGTTTGTAAATGTGCTTTTGTGGTCATAATATCTGGTTTTAAAATCTAGGGAGGTCATACCCACGTAGTATTTCTTGTTATTGTGGCTTGGTATACAATACTTTTGGTTAGGCATTTATTTTGTAGTGGACAAAGTGTGCGATTTATGCAGTTACATCTTTTCTCTTCATTGCTAACTTTTTCATTTCTATTCGGGCGGTCACTATTACTGTTTGTTTATTTCTATTTGTATTGTTTATATTTTTGTTCTTCTTAGTGTTATTTTTGTTATATGTTCCACTTTTTTATGTAATTTGTTATTTTCTTCCTCTTTGTTGTCCTCTTTTAATATTTTGTTATTGTGTGTCTTAATTATCATTTCTAGGTTTTCGCAGCAGCTGTAGGATAGTTTTAGGTTATTTTTATTGAATATTTTATGCAGGGGATTGGTTACGGGGAAGTGTTTTTCAATCAGATTTAGGAATTTTTTGCCCAGTTTACTTTTTAGCATCTGGTTATAGGACGGTGTATAGTAGATTATATTTATTTTTATTTTCTTTTTAATTTTGTTGTAATTATTAGTGTCCTGTTTTTTTTAATTTAATTTCGGTGTTATGGTAACCACTATTTTTTAGAGCTGTATTGTAAATGTTGATTGATTTTTTAAAAACACTTTCGTTGCTAGAATTATTGATAAGGTTCTGGATATGTTTTATGATTGATGGGGGGTGATTAGACTTTGGGTGTACGTATATTGGATTGGCGTTATCTTTTAGGTATGGTTCGTAAGTATTTTTTATTTAAGTTTAACGTGACGTCTAGAAAGTCAGTTATTTTTATGTTAGCCAGTACTTCTACTTTTAGGCCTAGTTTTTTCATTTCCATATGTATAATTTTCTTGAAGTTTTCTCCCTTGACTTTGTTGGAGTCTCTTATTATTGCTAATCCATCATCTCTATGAAGACCGATATCTGTATTATCGAATATATTTGTGACTGTATATAAAATGAATAACCCCACAAGATTTCATGCCTCCGCAGAGTCAAGGGCACCCATGGCCAAATCAAAGGAGTTTGTCATATTTGTTTTAATCCTTTGGTCCTCATTATTGATCTTCTACATTTTTTAATAATGTGGATTTCATCCTTGGATATATCAGTATACATTTCGGCAAATTCTAAGGCGATGTTAAAGAGTTCTTCTGATATAGACGGAGATCCCCCCGGGATGAAACGCGGGAGCCTCTGTGTAGTTTAATTGCCATAACTACTGAAAATTGATACAACTAAAATTATATCTCCTTATAAAATTTCATGTAGATACATGAAATACAAATATATATATATATATATTTATATATATATATATATATATATATATATATATATATATATATATATATATATATATACATATATACATATATATATACATATATACATATATATATATACATATATACATATATACATATATATATATATGTATATATATATATATATATATACATATATACATATATATATACATATATACATATACATATATACATATATACATATATATATACATACATATATACATATATATACATATATATATATATACATATATATATATATACATATATACATATATATATATACATATATATACATATATACATATATATACATATATATATATATATATATATATATATATATATATATATATATATATATATAAAGCATTGTATGCATTTAGGCGGCATATTTTCATTTAGGCAAACATTATTAAATAACACGGAGTGTTTTTGCGTGATAAGACTTTTTTTTTTCAATTTTCCAAATGGTTCGATTAGTATTTCGGTCAAATTGTTGTATGTAAGTTCCATATGTTTCTTGTTCCATTTTCGTTTCTTTTTTTGCGAGTACTTTCGATTTGATTCGTTACCAAATTCTTAGTCATTAAGCAATTATACGTTTGAATCGTGAAGCAATCAAACTTCTGAATCTTGCACGCTCTTAGAACGTAATCAGGCTCTCATGTAACATCTCAATATTATAGACGCTCCTTTTAAGTTGTAAATTACTGGCGGTTATAATAATTAAAAAAAAAACACTCAATAGTAAAGACATAGTTTTTTAAGAAACACCACCCGAAGATGATTTGACGAATCAAATCGAAAGTACTGCGCGTTTTTTTTTATTAATTATTAATTAATAAATTAATTAATTTAAAAAAAAAACTATCTATACGATTGATGACTCGTCCGATTATAGACGAATTAAAAAAAAAAAAAGAAAAATGCATATTCTTAAAAAAAAATAATAAAAATAAAAACGCTCAGGGTGGCGAAAAATAAAAACGCACCGTAAAAAAAACACCGGTCGCTATCGCCAAAAAAACAAACAAATAATCTACGTAACATTATAGGCGATAAGAAGTCGTGCACGAATTGGCAGGCAGGTCATTCTAGTCTAGTGGTTAGAACGTTAGCCTACGAATATTAACATCGAAGGTTCGATCCGCGCAAAAACTTAATTTGTAAATTAATTATAAAAAAAATCGGGTATATATTACGACGCTCAGCAGAGGCGCGAACGGGGTCCAAAAAAAAAAGAACGAGAAAGAGTTTTAAAACATAAATTTGCAACAAGTAAAGTTGACTTATGTCTAGAATAGACGTTTTTCTACTTACCTATGTAATTTGTTCGTATTTTTACGTAGTATAAATGGCTTTTTATTAGATGTTAAAAAAAATTTCTTGTTTTTTTAAACATCTAATTTGGCAAAGAAAAATGGCCGCCAGTCCCTCTATATTATTACGTAAATCGGCCATTTTGATTTCTTCGCTGACCGTGTGTCGAACTTAAATTTCTAATAAATAGCACTTCAAACGGGTTTAAAATACAAACAAATAGCACATGCAAGTTTGAAACTAACTTTTACAGCCTACAGTTACTTTTATTTGTTGTATATTTGTTTTTTTAGCGTTTTTACTCTGCTGAGCGTCGTAAAAGATCCCCCCAAAATCTATATATAAAATTGATGAAGGGCGAATTAAATGAAAATGCGGCCATCTGCATATTCTTAAAATAATAAAAACAAAACTCTCAAGATAGTGAAAAAAAACAAAAAACACCGGTCGCTCTCGCAAAAAACAAAAAAAACAAAACAAAAAAAAACAAAAAAAAAAACAATAACAAATAATCTACGTAGAGAAGAAAAAAACACCGGTCGCTATCGCCAAAAAAAAAATAATAATAAATAAATAAAAATAAAAATAATCTACGTAATATTATAGGCGTGGTTAGAACGCTAGTCTACGATTATTAACATCGAAGGTTCGATCCCAGCATGCTGTTGACGGCTTATAGCCAGAAACACGCGTCAAAATTAATTATAAAATATGTATACAATAAATTGGTTTATAAATTAATTATATATACGTGATATTCTTAAAATGAACACAATAAAAAATAATCTACGTATATATATATATATATATATATATATATATATAGAAAGAGAGAGAGAATGAAAAGTTCACACTTGGAAGCGTTGATGAAATGGCAATATTTCATCAACGCTTCCAATTTTCATTCTACCCTATTCACGTAATCGCGTGCAACACACAGCGGCATATCAACATTAATCGTCGATAACATCAAGACGAATTTCAACTTGACTGCGATAAATATGTCTCGGTCAGAAAGGATTAAACAGAAAAAGAAGAACAAAAATATGCTTATACTTTTGACAAGAGTGTATATCACCGAAAGTGCTCAAGTATTTAGAATAAATAAATAATTTATTTAAAAAACATAAAGAAATACGTTGTCGAAGTTTTTCCAAATATTTTCTCAATATATTCTCCTATTATATATATATATATATATATATATATATATACATACATATATATATACATATATATATACATATATATATATATATATATATACATATATATATATACATATATATATATATATATATATATATATATATATATATATATATATATATATATATATATATATATATATATATATATAGGAAAGTAAATATATATTAATGAGAAAGGAAGGATGAGAGGTAATCCGACGTAATGGGAAATGAAAAAGGAAAAACCAAGAGACTTCCTCAGGATGATAATTTGAAGAAAAATGTCATGCAAGTACATCGAAATTTTGGGTTGACATGATGGAGAGATGAAGGAAAGTAGTAGCCGTGGCTACTGTGCGCTGGGGGGGGGGGAGTCCAGGCTGGAGAAGTCAATGGTTGCTCTAGCCTGGACTCTCCTCCGGCGCTCATAGTAGCAACGGCTACTACATTCCCTCATCTCTCCACCATGTCAACCGCAAACTTCGATGGACTTGCATGACATTTTTCTTAAAATTATCATCCTGAGGAAGTCTTACAATAAAGACGAAACGTTTATGAATATATAAAAACTATCTCTTGGTTTTTCCTTTTACATTTCCCATCACGTCGGATTACCTCTCATCCTTCCTTTCTCATGCATATATATATATATATATATATATATATATATATATATATATATATATATATATATATATATATATATATATATATATATAACTTCTTTGTAAAATGGTAGGAAAAATCCCAGCAGAGTGCTCGATTAATTAAGAATTAAAGTTAAAAATTAAGAGCATAATATTTATTTATTCTGGTACAGAAAAATTAGTACAACATTCGTACCGTCGGTTTCAAGCACGGAAGGTCTTACCCATCCGGCTCTCTTCAGCTTCTGTTGTCATCTGTTTTGGAAATGTGAGGTCACATGACACTCTTGTTGGGACGCGTTATTTGCTCAGTGTGTTGTGTGTGTTTGTTTAAATTTAAATTTAGTGTAATAAGACCGTTGAGATTTAAAACACGAGGGAATTCAAGATTAAAGGGAATAAAAAAGGGAATAAAAAAATAAAAAATATATAAAATATATATGAAAAAATATATATATAAATAAATATAAAAAAACATATATATATATAAAAACATTTCAATACTAAGAATAAAAGAATAAAAAAAGAGAAAGAGTATAAAAAAGAAGAATAAAAAAATTATAAAAAAATATAGAGAGAATAAAAAATGTAGAGAATAAAAAAGAGTGAGAGAGAAAGAAAGAATAAAAATAGAAAGAATAAAAACATAATGAATAAAAATAAATTAAAAATAAATTTAAAGATTAAAAAATAATAATAATAAAAAATAAAATTAAAAATTAAAAATTAAAAATTAAAAATTAAAATTTAAAAATAAAAATTTAAAAATTAAAAACAAAAATAATATATATATACATATATATATATATATATATATATATATATATATATATATATATATATGATAATTTTATTTACACAGACATGTACAAAATCTGCGACACTGGCATGTCGATGGTATCGATCAACAGTTACTATAAACTGAGATCTCATCAGGCAGAGTTAGAATCCGATCTTAACCTCAGATCATATTTGGAGAGAATATATATATATATATATATATATATATATATATATATATATATATATGAGAAAGGAAGAGGGTTGTGCAGTATTAGTGCAGTTCCAACGAGAGAAAAGTATATATGTAAAGCACTGGCGTAGCTAGGGGGGGGCGAGGGGGGCGGGCCGCCCCGGGCGGCACACCTGAGGGGGCGGCATTTTGAGAGGGTAAAAATAGAAAGTAGAGAAAAAAATTAAAAAAAACAAAAGTTAACAAAAAATATGAAATTTTATACTATAATTTTATATAATAATAAATTTAAATGAGAACATTTGAAAACCTGAAAATGTTATGAAATCATTTTTATTTACTTTTTTGTCGTTGTTGTTAAAGTCCGAATTTTCGCCAAATAACATGGATGTATCAAGGAGAGAATAGTCCGATGTAGTTTTCTTTTCTTTGTCTTCATAATGTTATTATTAAGAGGGCGAGCCCTCCGAAGAGAAAAAACGTCTTGTATCAGTGCTTTTTTAAATCCGTGTGTGTAATCGCTCGGTTTTCAGAAATTTGTTGTTGTTAATAACGTTTCAACTCTTTTAAAAATAGTTTTAATATATTTTAAACAAATGTATTTATTAATGGCAAATAAGGCTATAAATTTATTTTTTGTGAGAGAACTGTCGCAAGGCATCAAGTCGGTTGAAAATTTACAAACAGATTTTTCGCGCCTTTTTTTCGGCAAAGTTATCAATGACTCTATCAAAATTCACTTCCTCGACAAGTTCCCTCTCTATTGAGAGGATTGCCAAGTCTGTAAGTCTTGTCTGGCTCATTGCTGATCTAAGGTAGTTTTTTATGAGCTTCAGTTTTGAGAAAGAGCGCTCACAGCTAGCAACGCTAATAGCTCAAGTGAGGAAAATTCTCAGCAAGATCACAATATTAGGGACGGAATCCCCAAGTTGGTATCTTTGTATAAAGTTCAAAAGTTCAAGAGGTCCATCTACTTAAAACAAAAGGAAAACAGATAAAATCTCAAATGAATAAAAAATATTAAAAATCAGTTTTCATATTTTAATTTTAATTTAATTGAATTTAGGAAAATTAGATACCGTAGAACTAATTTTCGCAAGGTATGAAAATTAAGAATAATGTTAACTTAATAATAATGGACCAGTTTTCCTACCTAGCAAAAAATTTTCCATGGGCGAATTATCCATGGGCGAATTATCCATGGACGAATTTTCCGGGCACCCAAATGCCGGGGGGGCGGCAAATTTTACTACCGCCCCGGGCGGCAAAAGGTCTAGCTACGCCACTGATGTAAAGGAGTAAGGCTACCAACATTAGTAGAATGTTTTTTTCAACATTTATTTATTATTTTGTTGTTTTAAAAAGTATTGTTAGAGGGCGGAGACAATGCGTTGGTTAGGTGACACCGGCAGTACGTGAAAGGGTAAACAATCAAATAGTGACAATATTGAGAAATCAATAATTTTTAAATAATTTTATTATTGTATTTTATATTTTATATATATATATATATATAAGTATGAAAAATATTTGTTGTTGTTTATTATCTACGGACGTATACGTTTCATCTCTTTTCAATCGAGACTCTTCAGCGTAGAAGTATGACTATTCACTACCGGTCACACGATTCGAAACCCTGGATTATAAGTATTTTCCAACTCCAATCCAACGTCTTAAACCTCGCGGCCAATATTTGAACAGCTGATAAACTGCGGTAGTTTAAACACATTTAAAGCGGCGATGGCGACGCAGGCATTCTACTTATATTAAGGAATGATGCATTATAAAGCAAATGACGTCACGCTGTATTTGCACTACTACTAAAGTGCTCTACTAATTATTAAGGAGCGACAATATATATATATATATATATATATATATATATATATATATATACATATATATATATATATATATATATATATAGAGAGAGAGAGAGAGAGAGATAGAGAAAGAAAGAGAGAGAGATGTGGGTAGAGAGACGGGGGAGAGGGAATACCAAAATATATATAAGTATTTTATATATATATATATATATATATATATATATATACATAATTATTAATGACAATATATGTATTAGCATATACTATCAGTGCCCTTTTACTTTGCAGTCTCCTTAAAGGATTCAGCTCGATGATTGTCAATTAGTGACAACAGAGCAAATATAAGTCAAGTTCATATTATATTACAATATATTTTTATTTTATTATTTTTATTTTCATTTTTTCACATTTCCCAAAACATAACATTTCTGTGAGATATTTTTTTACGGTCCGTTTCATTTGTCTTGTGCCAAACAACATTTTTATGTCAATATCGTCTCTGCAACATTACAAAATCATCAGAAAAATTCACAAAGAGTAAAAAGTTCTTGGATTAAAGTATCTTGAAAAAAACTGCATCATACAGTGGTTCGTTCTTTGGGTGAAACCAAACAAAAAACAAAGAAAAGAGCAAACTCACACGTGGGGGAATATATATATATATATATTTATATATTTATATATATATATATATATATATATATATATATATATATATATATATATATATATATATATAAGTGTTTAAGGTTCATATTTTTTTTTAAAAGCATCTATTGTTAAATTTAAGAAGGAATAGGTAAAATAAATACATTTTGAAGCATAAAGATGCGATATCAATTTTTTTTATATAAAAGAAAAATAATAAATCGAAACCGATTTCTTTTTTTTGTTTTTATTAAAACTAGCTTTTTTTTGTTGTTAGTTTAAAGTGATACAGATATTTCGCCAAAACATGGCATCCTCGGTGTGTAATATATCCTGATGTCATCGGATTTGTATTTTTTTATCTCTTTACCGGCTTGTTGTTATACAGCCGGGCCAAATGGGCAAGATGTTGTTTCCCATCATCAAATATGAAGAACGTGAATGCAGCACGTGATTTGTATAAGTGTTTAAGGTTCATATTTTTTTTTTTTAACAATAGATGCATTTTTAAAAAAAAATATGAACCTTAAACACTTATACAAATCACGTGCTGCATTCACGTTCTTCATATTTGATGATGGGAAACAACATCTTGCCCATTTGGCCCGGCTGTATAACAACAAGCCGGTAAAGAGATAAAAAAATACAAATCCGATGACATCAGAATATATTACACACCGAGGATGCTAGGTTTTGGCGAAATATCTGTATCACTTTAAACTAACAAAAAAAAATGCTAGTTTTAATAAAAAAAAGAAAGAAAAAAAGAAATCGGTTTCGATTTATTATTTTTCTTTTTTATAAAAAAAAATTGATATCGCATCTTAATGCTTCAAAAGGTATTTATTTTACCTATTCCTTCTTAAATATATATATATATATATATATATATATATATATATATATATATATATATATATATATATATATATATATATATATATATATAGAGAGAGAGAGAGAGAGAGAGAGAGAGAGAGAGAGAGAGAGAGAGCGTGAGACAGGGGAGAGAGAATACGAAGAAAAGTGAGGATGCGTAACATGGTTCGCTCATTACATATGTGGGAACGTTCGGTGTTTATCCCTTGGATTGGGATATTCAATTGATGAGCACTGTGACCAAATGCAAATGACTTCGGAAGGCGGCCCCTTCTGATCCCGTTATTCTCCCCCGATCGAAAAGTAGTGCGTGGGAGTTGCGGACCGATCGACTTGCACACAAAACATATATTAGATTGATTAGGTTCGAATAGATATTTGGCGACAGAATGCTCCTCTCACTACAAACGGGTATGGGTTAGGGTTAGGGTTAGGGTTAGGACATCAAAGGATAACTTTTGAGCTTCCTAATCCTAACCCTAACCCTGACCCTAACCCATCTACCTTGCCGTTTCTCATCAATTATTACACGTAAACAAGCTAAAGACACACACACACACAATATATATATATATATATATATATATATATATATATATTTTTTTTTATGACTCAAAGTTTCTTTAGACTATATATATATATATATATATTTTCTTTAGACTATATATATATATATATATATATATATATATATATATATATATATATATATATATATATATATATATATATATATAGTCTAAAGAAACTTTGAGTCATAAAAAGAAAAAAAAAAAATTTTTTTAAGTAAAATGCAGTTTAAATTCCCAGACAAACTAACTAAATCCAAGATATTGCAGAGTTAACATTCGTTGGAAAATTAATAAATGAAAAAATATAAGTAAAATTTAAAAAAAGGGGGGGGGGGTTAATTATCTAAGAGTGAAACAAAAACAGGAAACCTTAAGCGTCTAATATTAACACGGGGATCATCAGCTGTTTACCATGTACATTTCAACTTTGCAGACGCTTTTTCAAGTTATAAACTACTTGCCGTTATGATTGAAAAATGAGCACAACAGTAAAGTCATAATTTGTACATACACTAAAACTAATACCGCCTGAAGATGATTTGACGATTCAAATCGAAAGTACTTGCAAAAAAGAAAAAAGAATGGAACAAGAAACCCATGGATCATATTTACATCAATTTGACCGAAACATTAGATGGACAATTCGGAAAATTGAAAAAATAAAAAAAAGTCGCATCAAATAAAACCACTCTGTGTTATTTAATAATGTTTGCCTAAATGAAAATATGCTGCCTAAATACACACACAATATATATATGGAAAATTATGGAAAATTAATTGTATAAAGAATACTTTTAAAATAGAATCTACATTTTTAGAGACAGTATTATGGATAAATATTTTATATCTAGTATTTATGGAGTTTTCTTAAAGGGGGTTTCTGCGGGATTATTGCTCATTTGCCTCGTTGTGGACGTTAATGCTGTCTTTTTTTATGGAATAAATTCGGAATGCCCACACTATCAGTGGCTTGGAACGCTAACTTGTGTATTGTGGTTTGACCGTTTTAGTTTTGTTTGGGGGGTGGATGCTTTCATCGTTGTGCCGCCCGATGAGGAGGTGTATTTATTTTTCTCCTCTGCAGGAGTTAGGCACAAGGCCAGTTTTATCTTACTACCACAAGTAAGATGTGACCACAGCTCGGGTCGAGTAAGTGGGGTTTGAAAAACCAGCACCCGAGAAGGTGAGCACTCTGGCCATTAAAAATTGCCCGGGCAGCCTCGTCGGCATTCCCCGGTAGGGGCGCCTCAGGCAGTAAGCAATAAACTTACTCCTCCCCAAAGAGGGGAGGCGAAGCCTGGGAGGGTGGACCTCCTAGAACTGCACAGGACAAACCCACAGACAGGGGGAAATCAAGCCCCGAAGGACAAGACGACACCCGTCTATAGGGTGCAGTATCCATCGGAACAGATACTACACTTACTTCCTAGCGTGCCAGTGTATATTTATTTACTCCTCTGCAGGAGTTAGGCACAAGGCCAGTTTTATCTTACTCCCACAAGTAAGATGTGACCACAGCTTGGGTCGAGTAAGTGGGGTTTGAAAAGCCAGCACCCGAGAAAGTGAGCACTCTGGCCATTAAAAATTGCCTGGGAAGCCCCGTCGGCATTCCCCGGTAGGGGCGCCTCAGGCAGTAAGCAATAAACTTACTCCTCCCCAAAGAGGAGAGGCGAAGCCTGGGAGGGTGGACCTCCTAGAACTGCACAGGACAAACCCACAGACAGGGGGAAATCAAGCCCCGAAGGACAAGACGACACCCGTCTATAGGGTGCAGTATCCATCGGAACAGATACTACACTTACTTCCTAGCGTGCCAGTGTATATTTATTTACTCCTCTGCAGGAGTTAGGCACAAGGCCAGTTTTATCTTACTCCCACAAGTAAGATGTGACCACAGCTCGGGTCGAGTAAGTGGGGTTTGAAAAGCCAGCACCCGAGAAAGTGAGCACTCTGGCCATTAAAAATTGCCTGGGAAGCCCCGTCGGCATTCCCCGGTAGGGGCGCCTCAGGCAGTAAGCAATAAACTTACTCCTCCCCAAAGAGGGGAGGCGAAGCCTGGCAGGGTGGACCTCCTAGAACTGCACAGGACAAACCCACAGACAGGGGGAAATCAAGCCCCGAAGGACAAGACGACACCCGTCTATAGGGTGCAGTATCCATCGGAACAGATACTACACTTACTTCCTAGCGTGCCAGTGTATATTTATTTACTCCTCTGCAGGAGTTAGGCACAAGGCCAGTTTTATCAGTGTATTCTCGCACTTTGTTTCCGATTCCTTTGGACTGCATTGAGACTAATTCCTTGTTGGGTATGCATAGTAGCAACCATACTGCGAAAATCTCTTAAACCACTTTCTTAAGAGGTTGTTTCTTTTTTCTTCTGTTTTCTTCTTAAATGGCCTCAATTAGGGCAACACCACATCGGGCATTGTCAGTTGTCGAAATTCTTATTCCAGGTATATAATTCACCTGATGAACTGCCAAGCAAGAAGCTGCTTGAGTAGAGAAACACGTGTAGGGAATAAACTCTTTAAATTTGAAAAATCTGAAAAATAAATAAACTTTGAAAGGAAAAAAGTCTTTTGTTGCGATGAATGATTTCTTGAACGAAATGTTTTGGTAAACCGTAAAAAAAACGCATATAAATGCTCTGTACCCTGTAACCGAGTATCATCGAGCTTATTTTTATTGGACTAATCCCGGTCTTCACTGAATTATACTATCTTCTAAGTGAAAAATCTAAATATATATATATATATATATATATATATATATATATATATATATATATATATATATATATATAGTACGTCAATGAAAATTAATAAGACCTGCAAATGGAAGCAAATCGGTATTTTCAGTTGTTCAAAACAAGGAGCAGTTTAGTTAATAAAAACATTTATTTTTCATCTCTTTCTTTCCTTAAACCAGGCTTTTCAAAAATTAAAATCTTATCATCAGAGGAAAAATTATGATTGATAAGTTGACAGGATAGGACTGTCAAAGTTCCAAATTTGAAAAAGTTTTCTTTTAAAAATTAAAAAATTAAAAAAACAAAACAAAAATACGCTTGGAATACGCTTAACTGAAAACAGGAAGAATATTGTTTTCCTTGAAATGGCCACTTTTATTTGATTCCTCTCCGTGGACAACAGACCTGAATGGAATCGCCGTCGTTGGATTTCTATACAGATTCCTCTGGATTTACCAATATTTCTGAGCCCCACGTTTTTTGGGTTTCGTTATTGGTGGTTCCTTTGCCCGTTTGAACTTTTAAAAAAATTTAATTTCTTCTTTTTTTTTTTTTTTTTTTTTTTTTTTTAAGAAAACTTTTTCAAATTTGGAACTTTGACAGTCCTATCCTGTCAACTTATCAATCATAATTTTTCCTCTGATGATAAGATTTTAATCTTTGAAAAGCCTGGTTTAAGGAAAGACAGAGATGAAAAATAAATGTTTTTATTAACTAAACTGCTCCTTGTTTTGAACAACTGTAAATACCGATTTGCTTCCATTTGCAGGTCTTATTAATTTTCATTGACGTACTATATTTTTGCTCTATCAAGTATATTGAGCTTTCCTTATTTCACAATAGGTCCAACTCTCTAAAAGTTTACCTTTTAGTTATAATTTACATATATACATATATATATATATATATATATATATATATATATATATATATATATATATATATATATATATATATATATATATATATATATATATATATAAATACTGCAAAAAAGTGTTGTTAAATGTTGGTTATTTTCCGTAAAAATGTTGGTTAAAAGTTTTGTTGATTTTATTTTCACAAAAAAAATTGTAAAAAGGAAATATTTTCTTATTGTACGTTGTTGCATGTAAACGAGGGACCACTTTTGCGAGACACCGGTTGAATTTAGCAGACGCTCGCGTGACGTCAGAGTTGTCAGCCATTTTGGCTGGCAAACTACACAATCGCCGAATTTTTTTTTACTTTTCAAAAATCACGGAATTCTCTAGCGACCTGAGAGAGAAATTGTATACCGAAAAAAGAAAGTAAAAATGCGGGAAACGGGTTGTGGACAATTGACGACGTCAGAGTTGTCCGCCATTTTGGCTGTCAAACTACACATTCGGGAAAACGGGTTGTGGACAATTACGAACAAGCGCAGATAAATTAGTTAAATGGCACAATTCTTTTATCAAATATTATTTTAAACACAAATCCGTCATAAATGAGTTATTAAACCAAAATAAATTATTTTTGACCACTTTACCAACCGTATTTCCTTTAAAATTAATTTATGTTGCTAATAGTAACGTTTATCCCGATTCTTATAAGGAATGGGTACCCAGAGGAAGGCGGTTCTTATGGAGTCAGTTACGAGTATTGACGGAGAATCACGACACTAAGCATGCGAAAGGGTTAGGTTAGGGTTATGTAAGTAATTAGGGTAAGAAAAAAATAATAAAGTTGAAAAACTTTCTCAATAAAAAAAAGACAAGAAAAGAAACTTGTTTTCAAATCGTAAACTGCTTCGGCCATTTCTGGGACCGATTCTTCGTTAATACTCAGAAGTGACCCCCATAAGAACTGACATCCACTGGGTGTGCATTTCTTTTATAAATACCAAAATACTGACTAAAAATTAAGAATCTATTTCATACAACATTTGGGCGAGATATTCCAACGGTCCCTATAGTACAATTGAACAACCCTGTGAGTGTCATTTCATTCTCCCCTTCCTTTTTTTCTTTTAATAACCCATTGCCCCCCCTCCCCCTCCCCCTCCCTCTCCCTCTGAAAGTCTACGAACTTCCTTTTCCCGCTTCCTTTTCCTCTATCATTTACACATAGTCAGTCTATATAACAAATAATGGGTTGACATGGATGAAGACTCGTTGGGTTCCGTGGTGTAGTGGTTATCACGTCTGCTTAACACGCAGAAGGCCGCGAGTTCGAAACTCGCCGGAACCTTGTAACATTTTTTTTTTAATGTTTCACATGTTTTTAAATAATAAAACAACCGGAAGTAACCGAACACCCATAAAAACTATATTTTAAGTTTTTTTTTGTGAAGTCATTTAACAATTTTTTTTCAAGCGTCATATATACCGAATAAATAAACATTGAACACACACATACGTGTATATCTCTCTATCTGCATCTAGTTAGGCATTTTTTTTCTCTCCCTTTTGTTTCATTTTAGTTCGGTCGAAGTTCTCAGAAATCAAGGGGTTCCTTCAAGGGGTTCCTTGATATCTATATGAGATACATAGATATTCCATTAAAATTCTCCTTTACCCCAATTCTCCCCAACTGACCAGTTAACTATGTTAGGTACGTGCAAAATCAATGGCCGATCCCCAGAATGTAAAAACATTTTTTACCCTCCCTTCACTTAAAAATTATATCTCTCTATCTGCATACAGTTAGGTATCTGTTCAAATCGTTTTTCTTAAAAGTGTTGTTGAAATAAGCAATCATTTGTTTGAATCTTGACCGCGCTCAGAACGTAATCAAATTCTTAGTCATTAAGCAATCATTTGTTTGAATCTTGACCGCGCTCATAACGTTATCAAATTCTTAGCCATTAAGCAATCATTTGTTTAGAACTTGAACGCGCTCATAACGTTATCAAATTCTTAGCCATTAAGCAATCATTTGTTTGAATCTTGACCGCGCTCATAACGTTATCAAATTCTTAGCCATTAAGCAATCATTTGTTTGAATCTTGACCGCGCTCATAACGTTATCAAATTCTTAGCCATTAAGCAATCATTTGTTTGAATCTTGAACGCGCTCATAACGTTATCAAATTCTTAGTCATTAAGCAATAATTTGTTTGAATCTTGAACGCGCTCATAACGTTATCAAATTCTTAGTCATTAAGCAATCATTTGTTTGAATCTTGACCGCGCTCATAACGTTATCAAATTCTTAGCCATTAAGCAATCATTTGTTTGAATCTTGACCGCGCTCATAACGTTATCAAATTCTTAGTCATTAAGCAATAATTTGTTTGAATCTTGAACGCGCTCATAACGTTATTAAATTCTTAGTCATTAAGCAATCATTTGTTTGAATCTTGACCGCGCTCATAACGTTATCAAATTCTTAGCCATTAAGCAATCATTTGTTTGAATCTTGACCGCGCTCATAACGTTATCAAATTCTTAGCCATTAAGCAATCATTTGTTTGAATCTTGAACGCGCTCATAACGTTATCAAATTCTTAGTCATTAAGCAATAATTTGTTTGAATCTTGACCGCGCTCATAACGTTATCAAATTCTTAGCCATTAAGCAATCATTTGTTTGAATCTTGACCGCGCTCATAACGTTATCAAATTCTTAGCCATTAAGCAATCATTTGTTTGAATCTTGACCGCGCTCATACTGTTATCAAATTCTTAGTCATTAAGCAATAATTTGTTTGAATCTTGACCGCGCTCATTACGTTATCAAATTCTTAGCCATTAAGCAATCATTTGTTTGAATCTTGACCGCGCTCATAACGTTATCAAATTCTTAGTCATTAAGCAATCATTTGTTTGAATCTTGAACGCGCTCATAACGTTATCAAATTCTTAGTCATTAAGCAATAATTTGTTTGAATCTTGACCGCGCTCATAACGTTATCAAATTCTTAGCCATTAAGCAATCATTTGTTTGAATCTTGACCGCGCTCATAACGTTATCAAATTCTTAGCCATTAAGCAATCATTTGTTTGAATCTTGAACGCGCTCATAACGTAATCAAATTCTTAGCCATTAAGCAATCATTTGTTTGAATCTTGACCGCGCTCATAACGTTATCAAATTCTTAGCCATTAAGCAATCATTTGTTTGAATCTTGAACGCGCTCATAACGTTATCAAATTCTTAGCCATTAAGCAATCATTTGTTTGAATCTTGACCGCGCTAATAACGTTATCAAATTCTTAGCCATTAAGCAATCATTTGTTTGAATCTTGACCGCGCTCATAACGTTATCAAATTCTTAGTCATTAAGCAATAATTTGTTTGAATCTTGACCGCGCTCATAACGTTATCAAATTCTTAGCCATTAAGCAATCATTTGTTTGAATCTTGAACGCGCTCATAACGTTATCAAATTCTTAGTCATTAAGCAATAATTTGTTTGAATCTTGAACGTGCTCATAACGTTATCAAATTCTTAGTCATTAAGCAATAATTTGTTTGAATCTTGAACGCGCTCATAACGTTATTAAATTCTTAGTCATTAAGCAATCATTTGTTTGAATCTTGACCGCGCTCATAACGTTATCAAATTCTTAGCCATTAAGCAATCATTTGTTTGAATCTTGAACGCGCTCATAACGTTATCAAATTCTTAGCCATTAAGCAATCATTTGTTTGAATCTTGAACGCGCTCATAACGTTATCAAATTCTTAGTCATTAAGCAATAATTTGTTTGAATCTTGACCGCGCTCATAACGTTATCAAATTCTTAGCCATTAAGCAATCATTTGTTTGAATCTTGACCGCGCTCATAACGTTATCAAATTCTTAGCCATTAAGCAATCATTTGTTTGAATCTTGACCGCGCTCATACTGTTATCAAATTCTTAGTCATTAAGCAATAATTTGTTTGAATCTTGACCGCGCTCATTACGTTATCAAATTCTTAGCCATTAAGCAATCATTTGTTTGAATCTTGACCGCGCTCATAACGTTATCAAATTCTTAGTCATTAAGCAATCATTTGTTTGAATCTTGAACGCGCTCATAACGTTATCAAATTCTTAGTCATTAAGCAATCATTTGTTTGAATCTTGACCGCGCTCATAACGTTATCAAATTCTTAGCCATTAAGCAATCATTTGTTTGAATCTTGACCGCGCTCATAACGTTATCAAATTCTTAGCCATTAAGCAATCATTTGTTTGAATCTTGAACGCGCTCATAACGTAATCAAATTCTTAGCCATTAAGCAATCATTTGTTTAAATCTTGACCGTGCTCATAACGTTATCAAATTCTTAGCCATTAAGCAATCATTTGTTTGAATCTTGAACGCGCTCATAACGTTATCAAATTCTTAGCCATTAAGCAATCATTTGTTTGAATCTTGACCGCGCTCATAACGTTATCAAATTCTTAGCCATTAAGCAATCATTTGTTTGAATCTTGACCGCGCTCATAACGTTATCAAATTCTTAGCCATTAAGCAATCATTTGTTTGAATCTTGACCGCGCTCATAACGTTATCAAATTCTTAGCCATTAAGCAATCATTTGTTTGAATCTTGAACGCGCTCATAACGTTATCAAATTCTTAGCCATTAAGCAATCATTTGTTTGAATCTTGAACGCGCTCATAACGTAATCAAATTCTTAGCCATTAAGCAATCATTTGTTTGAATCTTGACCGTGCTCATAACGTTATCAAATTCTTAGCCATTAAGCAATCATTTGTTTGAATCTTGACCGCGCTCATAACGTTATCAAATTCTTAGCCATTAAGCAATCATTTGTTTGAATCTTGACCGCGCTCATAACGTTATCAAATTCTTAGCCATTAAGCAATCATTTGTTTGAATCTTGACCGCGCTCATAACGTTATCAAATTCTTAGCCATTAAGCAATCATTTGTTTGAATCTTGACCGCGCTCATAACGTTATCAAATTCTTAGCCATTAAGCAATCATTTGTTTGAATCTTGACCGCGCTCATAACGTTATCAAATTCTTAGCCATTAAGCAATCATTTGTTTGAATCTTGACCGCGCTCATAACGTTATCAAATTCTTAGCCATTAAGCAATCATTTGTTTGAATCTTGACCGCGCTCATAACGTTATCAAATTCTTAGCCATTAAGCAATCATTTGTTTGAATCTTGACCGCGCTCATAACGTTATCAAATTCTTAGCCATTAAGCAATCATTTGTTTGAATCTTGACCGCGCTCATAACGTTATCAAATTCTTAGCCATTAAGCAATCATTTGTTTGAATCTTGACCGCGCTCATAACGTTATCAAATTCTTAGCCATTAAGCAATCATTTGTTTGAATCTTGACCGCGCTCATAACGTTATCAAATTCTTAGCCATTAAGCAATCATTTGTTTGAATCTTGACCGCGCTCATAACGTTATCAAATTCTTAGCCATTAAGCAATCATTTGTTTGAATCTTGACCGCGCTCATAACGTTATCAAATTCTTAGCCATTAAGCAATCATTTGTTTAAATCTTGACCGCGCTCATAACGTTATCAAATTCTTAGCCATTAAGCAATCATTTGTTTGAATCTTGACCGCGCTCATAACGTTATCAAATTCTTAGCCATTAAGCAATCATTTGTTTGAATCTTGACCGCGCTCATAACGTTATCAAATTCTTAGCCATTAAGCAATCATTTGTTTGAATCTTGACCGCGCTCATAACGTTATCAAATTCTTAGCCATTAAGCAATCATTTGTTTGAATCTTGACCGCGCTCATAACGTAATCAAATTCTTAGCCATTAAGCAATCATTTGTTTGAATCTTGACCGCGCTCATAACGTTATCAAATTCTTAGCCATTAAGCAATCATTTGTTTGAATCTTGACCGCGCTCATAACGTAATCAAATTCTTAGCCATTAAGCAATCATTTGTTTGAATCTTGACCGCGCTCATAACGTTATCAAATTCTTAGCCATTAAGCAATCATTTGTTTGAATCTTGACCGCGCTCATAACGTTATCAAATTCTTAGCCATTAAGCAATCATTTGTTTGAATCTTGAACGCGCTCATAACGTTATCAAATTCTTAGCCATTAAGCAATCATTTGTTTGAATCTTGACCGCGCTCATAACGTTATCAAATTCTCAGCCATTAAGCAATCATTTGTTTGAATCTTGACCGCGCTCATAACGTTATCAAATTCTTAGCCATTAAGCAATCATTTGTTTGAATCTTGACCGCGCTCAGAAAGTAATCAAATTCTTAACGGTGAAGCAATCAAACTTTTGAATCTTGCGCGCTCTTAGAACGTAATCACGCTCTCATGTAACATCTCAATATTATGGACGCTTCTTTTAACCGACATTTTTTTTTTTAGAGCGTACAAATGATACTCATTTACTGAACAACAGACTTGCATTTGAAAGACCAACTCAAAAAAATTAAGTCATTAACTTATTTTGCCCAAATTTTGAAATAAAAAATAAATATTTCTTTGAAAAAAAAGAAAAAATATTTAATAAAAAAAAAAGTTATAAATCACTGGCCGTTATAATAATAATAATAATAATAAAAACTCAACAGTAAAGACATTTTTAAAGACATTAAAACTAACACCGTCTGAAGATGATTTGACGAATCAAATCAAGGACACGCAAAAAAGGAAAGAAAATGGAACAAGAAACCCATGGAACTTACATACAGCAATTTTATATATATATATTACTATTTCATAAAATTTCATAAGGGGATATAATTTAAATATATATATATATATATATATATATATATATATATATATATATATATATAACGTAAAATATAATAACACGAAATTACATGATTGTCGATGCATCGACAATCATGTAATTTCGTGTTATTATATTTTACGTTATTCTTGCTCTGTTTTCCACATTGAGCTCTCTTACCCGGATTTCTTCCTGGAATTATTCCATTATAACATATATATATATATATATATATATATATATATATATATATATATATATATATACACTACGATACCAACATCGAAAGATTAAACATTCTTGAAGCCCTCCACATAAAAACTAAACATCCTACAATCAATAATGTAAATTACGAAACTAGTCACAATATTTTAAAGTGTCTAGCATAGTAATACACGTTACCAAATTCTTAGCCATTATACGTTTTAATCTTGAACGTTATCAAATTCGTTCTCATCTAACATCTTTTTAAGTTGTCAATTACTGCCCCTTATAATAATAATAAAAGCTCAACAAAAAAAGTTATATATTTAAAGATACAAAGACTAACACCGCCTGACGACGATTTGACGAATCAAATCGAAAGTACTTGAGAAAAAGGAGAGAAAATGGAACAAGAAACCCATGGAACTTACATACAGCAATTTGACCGAAACACTAAATGGACCATTCGGAAAATTGAAAAAAAAAAAAAAAGTCTTATCAAGCAAAATCAGTCCGTGTTATTCAATAATGTTTGCCTAAATGAAAATATGCTGCCTAAATACACACACAATATATATATATATATATATATATATATATATATATATATATATATATATATATATATATATATATATACGGAACTTTTCTTTTCATTCTTTTCATTTTCTTTTCTTTTCATATATATATATATATATATATATATATATATATATATATATATATATATATATATATATATACGGAACTTTTCTTTTCATTCTTTTCATTCTTTTCATTTTCTTTTCTTTTCATTCTTTTAATTTTTCTTTTCATTCTTTTCATTTTTTTGATTTTTTTAACAAAAATTATTTTAATAATTTTTAATAATAATTTTCATATTTTTCAAATATTTGAACTTTGGTTTTTTCGAAAGCCAACTTATCCATCTGTATTTCTCCTCTGATGATAAGATTTCGATCTTTGAAAAGCCTTGGCTTAAGGAAAGAATAATAAACACTAGTTTATTACTGAATACACCTTGCATTGAACAATTGAAATTTGAAATAAATTTGGACAATCGTCATATATTTATCACTCTTTTTTCTTCTATTTCTCTCTCTCTCTCTCTCTCTCTCTCTCTCTCTCTCTCTCTCTCTCTCTATATATATATATATATATATATATATATATATATATATATATATATATATATATATATATATATATATTGTGTGTGTGTATTTAGGCAGCATATTTTAGAAATATCTTATCCATTCTTGCTGTATCATTTTGCGGTATTCGCCTCCCCATAATGGAAGCATTGTTCATTCAATTAAAAAGGCCCAACATTAACCATGCTCGTTATGAGGGGTGCGAATGCGTTTTGAAATGCTGTTGAATGATTTTATGTTTTTAATCACATGGAAACGTCCTCTTAAATAAATTCACCAATTTTATTTTGCATTTATCAATCAACCGCCTGAAGACGACCAATGATGGTCGAAAGCGTTAAATATGGAGATTCTTCGAGAGAAAAGGAAAGAAAATGGAACAAGAAACCCATGGAACTTACATACAGCAATTTTACCGAAACACTAAAAGAACCATTCGGAAAATTGAAAAAATAAAAAAAAGTCTTACCAAGGAAAATCAGTCCGTGTTATTCAATAATGTTTGCCTAAATGAAAATATGCTGCCTAAATACACACAATATATATATATATATATTTAGATTTTAGATTTCTTGTTTTTTGTTTTTTAGATTTTTTAATTTCTTAATTTTTAATTTTAATTTTTTAACGGCCTTAATTTTTGAAATGTTAAATTTCTTTTCTTCTTCTTCTCTTTCTCTATTCCTCCACTTCATTCTCTCCAAATATGATCTGAGGTTAAGATCGGATTCTAACTCTGCCTGATGAGATCTCAGTTTATAGTAACTGTTGATCGATAACATCGACATGCCAGTGTCGCAGATTTTGTACATGTCTGTGTAAATAAAATTATCATATATATATATATATATATATATATATATATATATATATATATATAAGGTTTATGTAGTTTGCTTGAAGCATTGTTTATTGGTATATAGAAATGTGATATTTAGAAGGCAATACAATGCAGAGATGTGACGGATAGACACAAGTTGGAGCAAATAAGACATATAATGGTGGAACAAATGAATTAGTTTCAACCTTAATACAATGTGTACATACACATATATATATATTTATTACTTTTTTTCCCCCCTTTCAAAACACATATATATCTGTCTATCTACACAATGTTACAATGTTATGTAATACCTGTATCAAGATGGTCTGGTGGAAATTCCGTATGATATAATATTTTATTTAATTTTCGGGAACTCTTCCTTCTTCAGAACCGTGTTCAACTCAAGGTATTAAGGTTGAAACTAATTCGTTTGTTCCACCATTATATGTCTTATTTGCTCCAACTTGTGTCTATCCGTCACACCTCTGCATTGTATTGTCTTCTAAATATCACATTTCTATATATATATATATATATATATATATATATATATATATATATATATATATATATATATATTATAATATAAAATGAGGTAATAAAATAAGGTGTCAATCAAATTTTATTAGAATTCAAAGTTCAAGCAAAGGACTTAAGAATACTTTGTATGAACTTTGACTTCTAATAAAATTTGATTGACACCTTATTTTATTACTTCATTTTATATTATAATATTAATGCTCTATCCAGTATATTGAGCTTCAGTGTTTATCCGGATGTTTCACTAATTATAAGATATTAGTTGACGCTTATATCTTTTGTTGGATTACTTTATATATATATATATATATATATATATATATATATATATATATATATATATATATATATATATATATATATATATATATATACAGTGTTACCCGGATATAAGAGAAACTCGGATATAAGAGAAATTGTATCTGGTCCCAAATTAGAGCCTGTGTTAATGTATATTAATTATACCCGGATATAAGAGACCCATATATAAGATAAACCCGGATATAAGATAGATTTTCTCTGGTCCCGTCCTCCCCGATATAAGAGAGTTCGTTTTGAGTGACAGTGTTATGTCGTAAATCATACACCCTCTACCTTATGATTTTGCTTGGTGTGTCTAAGGGTAGCGCCACCCGCTTTTTTGCCGAGTTTGCTTGTCGTTGAAATTATCTGGACAGCACTTTCACTGTACCCACTGTTCTGTTGAGTCAGACGTTTGTTTGTTAATTTTGCCACTGAAAACCGTTTGCTTGTGATCATTGCGATTAGTGATGTCAGCGTCGGTATCTTAACAAAAAAACTCTGAGCATTTCTGAACAGTTGGAGCTCATCGACGATGTCAAAGTGAAGAAACTCAAACTGGCCGCTGCGACCAAAAAGTACGGAATCGGTTATTCAACAGCAGCAAAAATTCTCAAGAAAGAAGACGATCTCAGATCTTGCATGCAAATGAACGGAAACACTAATCGCAAACGAAAGCGCCAATC
>OY744549.1:56833230-56845730 GCA_963556195.1 Sepiola atlantica | reverse complement strand
AAGGAAGAGGGATAAAGGTGTACTCGGTAAAAAACATTTTTATTATTCTTTCCTTAAGCCAAGGCTTTTCAAAGACTAAAATCTTATCAACAGAGGAATTACATAGATGGATAAGTTGGCAGTGGAAAAGCCAAAATTAAAAATTTGAAAAAATATTAAGTAATGGAGAGTGAGAGTGTGCGTATATATATATATATATATATATATATATATATATATATATATATATATATATATATATATATATATATATATATATATATATATATATATAGTACCGTCCAAAATTAAGGAACAAAAATTAAATCTTCTGAATCTAAACAAAATTATGTAGTTGGACTTTTACCGAAATTTTCAGATGAATCAAAATAATATTTGACAGATTTCAAGTGTGCAAAATTAAGGACCAAAATATCATTTTTAACGAAATTTTTAATTAAATCACATTAAAACGGCAAAAGAGATTTAATATTTGGTACTTCACATGTGTTTTCAATAACTGCTGCGCATCTACGACTGCAGGATTTCACTAAATCTTGACATTAGGCCACAGTTATCTTGACCCATTCATCTTTCAGTTTCAGCCACAAGTCTTCGATGTTTTCCGGATTCTTTACCATACTATTCTGTCTTAGAGTCTTCCATAAGTTTTCTATAGAGTTCATGTCAGGACTCTGATCAGGCCAGTCCATTACCTCTACTTCTTGATCAGCCAGATAATTCATGACCAGCTTTGCCTTATGGCAGGGAGCATTATCCTGCATAAAAACAGGCTATTCGATACCAGAATTGTGCAACACTGGCAAAACATACTGTTCTAAAACATGCTTGTATACAGTGGCATTTACTCTAGTATTTAAGCGTTCAAGTGGTGATGTACCCTGCCATGATATCATGCCGAAAACCATCACACTACCTCCACCAAATCTAACAGTTTTTTTTATACAGCTAGGATCCATACTTTCGTATTTTTCTCTTCTTACAAATTGTTTTCCATCACTGCCAAATACATTAAATTTCGATTCGTCACTGAAATGAACTTTTTCCCAATTTTCTTCTGACCATATAACATGCTTTTTTGCGAACGCCAATCTAGCTGCTTTGTTTTTGTTTTGTTTTTTACTTATTAGCGGCTTTTTTCGAGGAGATCTTGCAAAAAGACCTATTTCGTGCAACCTGCTAGACACAGTTTGTCGTGAAACATTCGTGACACCTTCCATTTGTTTAGAAATTTTGCCAGCTGTAAGGAAACGGTCTTTTAACACTAGGTGTTGTATAACTCTGTCCTCTTTTGCCGTTGTCTTTCTTGGTCTACCAGGTTTCTTTGTGTTACTTAACCTTCCAGTTTCTTTATAGAGTTTGAGAACTCGGCTTACAACGCGTTTTGAACGTTTCACACGTTTTCCGATTTCTTCTATTGTCAACTTTTCCTTTCTTAATTTGACGATTTTTGCTTTGTCGCTTAAATGAGTTTTATTTCTTTTTGACATGATTGATATTCCGTGACTTGCAGCAGTGATGATAATTAAAGTTTAGAATATTTATTTTCATCCTTTTATACAAAAAAACTTTAAACAATTATTTTTCCTTAATGCTCCTTAATTTTGGACAATTGAAATATGTAAAATGGTGGATAACTTTAATAATATTATTTTTATTCATCTGAAAATCTCGGTAAAAGTCAAACTACATAATTTACATAGGTAGTGAAATTTTCACAAATATTAAAATATAATTTATTTGAGATAAGGAAGATTTTATTTTTGTTCCTTAATTTTAGACGGTACTGTATATATATATATATATATATATATATATATATATATAATTTAATATTTATATATAAATAATTAAATAAATAAATAATTTAATATTTATTTATAAATATTATATATATATATATATATAATATATATATATATATATATATATATATATATATATATATATATATATATATATATATATATATATATATATATATATATATATGGATGCAACAAGGCTCAGTAATTGTGTATATATATATATATATATATATATATATATATATATATATATATACACAATTACTGAGCCTTGTTGCATCCACGAACGAACCCTCTATTGGACTTTTTACCCTCTGGATTGTATCTATTTTGGCCGCACCTGAAGACGGTGGTTTTTGGAGTTTAACTTTGAAACCTCTCAATTTATTTCTCGTGTTAGAAGTAACAGCCTACCTACAAACTACTTTCTCCGCTGGACTTTTTGACACCGGATTTTTTTACAATCAGACACTTGCTTGCATTCGGGCAGCTTTTTGCCTTGTTTTTCCCCCACAATCTTTGTTTTACTTTTTCAGATATTGAATCTTGGCTTTTCGCCAACTTATCTATCCCGACAATTTCCTCTGATGATAAGATTTTGATCTTTGAAAAGCCTGGCTTAAGGAAAAAAACAATTAAATAAATTGCTCTTTTGCGGAATATACCTTGCATTGAGCAACTGAATTGAAAAAAGATATGCCTCCGTCGCATATCTAATTCTTTTTCATACTTCTATCTATCTATCTATCTATCTATCTATCTATCTATCTATCTCTATATATAATAGGCCTCTTGTACGGGTTGTATATTTATTCCGACATTTATTTAACCCGTACAAAATACGTCGTTCGTTCCAGATGGCAGTTCCCAGAAATTTTAATTAAGTATACTAGTTTATATTGGATGTTCTGTGCTGCCGGCACACAAAGGCGAGAAAATCAGCAACAACAAAGGCAACGATATCCGTAATGTGTTGCCTTAAATGTTACGGTATATAATATATATATATATATATATATATATATATATATATATATATATATATATATATATATATACATATATATATATATATATATATATATATATATATATATACATATACATATATATATATACATATATATATATATATATATATATATATATATATATATATATATATATATATATATATATATATATATATATATATATATATTCTAAATGTGTGGGCGGGGAAAGTAATGCACTTGAGTGAAGACGCCTGATGAAAGGGGCGGCCTGCGTAAAAGACAAAGTATGTTGGGGTTTTTTTTCGGGGTCCCATGGACCACAATGAATTTCATTAATGGTCGCTATTAAAAGACGATGATTGTGTAGCGTTTTTTTTTTTTTTTTTAATGGTGGACGCGTTTTATTTCCCGCCTTTTATTTTGTGTTCTAGCTGAGTTACGTGGCGGTGTCCGGGTATTTTATAAAACATATATTGATATGAAATACAATTTTGTATTTTATAAAACATATATTGATATGAAATACAATTTTGTATTTTATAAAACATATATTGATATGAAATACAATTTTGTATTTTATAAAACATATATTGATATGAAATACAATTTTGTATTTTATAAAACATATATTGATATGAAATACAATTTTGTATTTTATAAAACATATATTGATATGAAATACAATTTTGTATTTTATAAAACATATATTGATATGAAATAAAATTTTGTATTTTATAAAACATATATTGATATGAAATACAATTTTGTATTTTATAAAACATATATTGATATGAAATACAATTTTGTTTTTTATAAAACATATATTGATATGAAATACAATTTTGTATTTTATAAAAAATATATTGATATGAAATACAATTTTGTTTTTTATAAAACATATATTGATATGAAATACAATTTTGTTTTTTATAAAACATATATTGATATGAAATACAATTTTGTATTTTATAAAACATATATTGATATAAAATACAATTTTGTATTTTATAAAACATATATTGATATGAAATACAATTTTGTATTTTATAAAACATATATTGATATGAAATACAATTTTGTTTTTTATAAAACATATATTGATATGAAATACAATTTTGTATTTTATAAAACAAATATTGATATGAAATACAATTTTGTATTTTATAAAACATATATTGATATGAAATACAATTTTGTATTTTATAAAACATATATTGATATGAAATACAATTTTGTTTTTTTATAAAACATATATTGATATGAAATACAATTTTGTATTTTATAAAACATATATTGATATGAAATACAATTTTGTATTTTATAAAACATATATTGATATGAAATACAATTTTGTATTTTATGAAACATATATTGATATGAAATACAATTTTGTATTTTATAAAACATATATTGATATGAAATACAATTTTGTATTTTATAAAACAAATATTGATATGAAATACAATTTTGTATTTTATAAAACATATATTGATATGAAATACAATTTTGTTTTTTATAAAACATATATTGATATGAAATACAATTTTGTTTTTTATAAAACATATATTGATATGAAATACAATTTTGTATTTTATAAAACAAATATTGATATGAAATACAATTTTGTATTTTATAAAACATATATTGATATGAAATACAATTTTGTATTTTATAAAACATATATTGATATGAAATACAATTTTGTTTTTTTATAAAACATATATTGATATGAAATACAATTTTGTATTTGATAAAACATATATTGATATGAAATACAATTTTGTATTTTATAAAACATATATTGATATGAAATACAATTTTGTTTTTTATAAAACATATATTGATATGAAATACAATTTTGTATTTTATAAAACATATATTGATATGAAATACAATTTTGTTTTTTATAAAACATATATTGATATGAAATACAATTTTGTTTTTTATAAAACATATATTGATATGAAATACAATTTTGTATTTTATAAAACATATATTGATATGAAATACAATTTTGTATTTTATAAAACAAATATTGATATGAAATACAATTTTGTATTTTATAAAACATATATTGATATGAAATACAATTTTGTATTTTATAAAACATATATTGATATGAAATACAATTTTGTTTTTTTATAAAACATATATTGATATGAAATACAATTTTGTATTTTATAAAACATATATTGATATGAAATACAATTTTGTATTTTATAAAACATATATTGATATGAAATACAATTTTGTATTTTATGAAACATATATTGATATGAAATACAATTTTGTATTTTATAAAACATATATTGATATGAAATACAATTTTGTATTTTATAAAACAAATATTGATATGAAATACAATTTTGTATTTTATAAAACATATATTGATATGAAATACAATTTTGTTTTTTATAAAACATATATTGATATGAAATACAATTTTGTTTTTTATAAAACATATATTGATATGAAATACAATTTTGTATTTTATAAAACAAATATTGATATGAAATACAATTTTGTATTTTATAAAACATATATTGATATGAAATACAATTTTGTATTTTATAAAACATATATTGATATGAAATACAATTTTGTTTTTTTATAAAACATATATTGATATGAAATACAATTTTGTATTTTATAAAACATATATTGATATGAAATACAATTTTGTATTTTATAAAACATATATTGATATGAAATACAATTTTGTATTTTATGAAACATATATTGATATGAAATACAATTTTATATTTTATAAAACATATATTGATATGAAATACAATTTTGTATTTTATAAAACATATATTGATATGAAATACAATTTTGTATTTTATAAAACATATATTGATATGAAATACAATTTTGTATTTTATAAAACATATATTGATATTAAATACAATTTTGTATTTGATAAAACATATATTGATATGAAATACAATTTTGTATTTTATAAAACATATATTGATATGAAATACAATTTTGTTTTTTATAAAACATATATTGATATGAAATACAATTTTGTATTTTATAAAACATATATTGATATGAAATACAATTTTGTTTTTTATAAAACATATATTGATATGAAATACAATTTTGTTTTTTATAAAACATATATTGATATGAAATACAATTTTGTATTTTATAAAACATATATTGATATGAAATACAATTTTGTTTTTTTATAAAACATATATTGATATGAAATACAATTTTGTATTTTATAAAACATATATTGATATGAAATACAATTTTGTATTTTATAAAACATATATTGATATGAAATACAATTTTGTATTTTATAAAACATATATTGATATGAAATACAATTTTGTATTTTATAAAACATATATTGATATGAAATACAATTTTGTATTTTATAAAACATATATTGATATGAAATACAATTTTGTATTTTATAAAGCATATATTGATATGAAATCCAATTTTGTATTTTATAAAACATATATTGATATGAAATACAATTTTGTTTTTTATAAAACATATATTGATATGAAATACAATTTTGTATTTTATAAAACATATATTGATATGAAATACAATTTTGTATTTTATAAAACATATATTGATATGAAATACAATTTTGTATTTTATAAAACATATATTGATATGAAATACAATTTTGTATTTTATAAAACATATATTGATATGAAATACAATTTTGTATTTTATAAAACATATATTGATATGAAATACAATTTTGTATTTTATAAAACATATATTGATATGAAATACAATTTTGTATTTTATAAAACATATATTGATATGAAATACAATTTTGTTTTTTATAAAACATATATTGATATGAAATACAATTTTGTATTTTATAAAATATATATTGATATGAAATACAATTTTGTTTTTTATAAAACATATATTGATATGAAATACAATTTTGTATTTTATAAAACATATATTGATATGAAATACAATTTTGTATTTTATAAATCATATATTGATATGAAATACAATTTTGTTTTTTATAAAACATATATTGATATGAAATACAATTTTGTATTTTATGAAACATATATTGATATGAAATACAATTTTGTATTTTATAAAACATATATTGATATGAAATACAATTTTGTATTTTATAAAACATATATTGATATGAAATACAATTTTGTATTTTATAAAACATATATTGATATGAAATACAATTTTGTATTTTATAAAACATATATTGATATGAAATACAATTTTGTATTTTATAAAACATATATTGATATGAAATACAATTTTGTATTTTATAAAACATATATTGATATGAAATACAATTTTGTATTTTATAAAACATATATTGATATGAAATACAATTTTGTATTTTATAAAACATATATTGATATGAAATACAATTTTGTATTTTATAAAACATATATTGATATGAAATACAATTTTGTATTTTATAAAACATATATTGATATGAAATACAATTTTGTATTTTATAAAACATATATTGATATGAAATACAATTTTGTATTTTATAAAACATATATTGATATGAAATACAATTTTGTATTTTATAAAACATATATTGATATGAAATACAATTTTGTATTTTATAAAACATATATTGATATGAAATACAATTTTGTATTTTATAAAAAATATATTGATATGAAATACAATTTTGTATTTTATAAAACATATATTGATATGAAATACAATTTTGTTTTTTATAAAACATATATTGATATGAAATACAATTTTGTATTTTATAAAACATATATTGATATGAAATACAATTTTGTATTTTATAAAACATATATTGATATGAAATACAATTTTGTATTTTATAAAACATATATTGATATGAAATACAATTTTGTTTTTTATAAAACATATATTGATATGAAATACAATTTTGTATTTTATAAAACATATATTGATATGAAATACAATTTTGTATTTTATAAAACATATATTGATATGAAATACAATTTTGTATTTTATAAAACATATATTGATATGAAATACAATTTTGTATTTTATAAAACATATATTGATATGAAATACAATTTTGTATTTTATAAAACATATATTGATATGAAATACAATTTTGTATTTTATAAAACATATATTGATATGAAATACAATTTTGTATTTTATAAAACATATATTGATATGAAATACAATTTTGTATTTTATAAAACATATATTGATATGAAATACAATTTTGTATTTTATAAAACATATATTGATATGAAATACAATTTTGTATTTTATAAAACATATATTGATATGAAATACAATTTTGTATTTTATAAAACATATATTGATATGAAATACAATTTTGTATTTTATAAAACATATATTGATATGAAATACAATTTTGTATTTTATAAAACATATATTGATATGAAATACAATTTTGTTTTTATAAAACATATATTGATATGAAATACAATTTTGTATTTTATAAAACATATATTGATATGAAATACAATTTTGTATTTTATAAAACATATATTGATATGAAATACAATTTTGTATTTTATAAAACATATATTGATATGAAATACAATTTTGTTTTTATAAAACATATATTGATATGAAATACAATTTTGTATTTTATAAAACATATATTGATATGAAATACAATTTTGTATTTTATAAAACATATATTGATATGAAATACAATTTTGTTTTTTATAAAACATATATTGATATGAAATACAATTTTGTATTTTATAAAACATATATTGATATAAAATACAATTTTGTATTTTATAAAACATATATTGATATGAAATGCAATTTTGTTTTTTATAAAACATATATTGATATGAAATACAATTTTGTATTTTATAAAACATATATTGATATGAAATACAATTTTGTATTTTATAAAACATATATTGATATGAAATACAATTTTGTATTTTATAAAACATATATTGATATGAAATACAATTTTGTATTTTATAAAACATATATTGATATGAAATACAATTTTGTATTTTATAAAACATATATTGATATGAAATACAATTTTGTATTTTATAAAACATATATTGATATGAAATACAATTTTGTATTTTATAAAACATATATTGATATGAAATACAATTTTGTATTTTATAAAACATATATTGATATGAAATACAATTTTGTTTTTATAAAACATATATTGATATGAAATACAATTTTGTATTTTATAAAACATATATTGATATGAAATACAATTTTGTATTTTATAAAACATATATTGATATGAAATACAATTTTGTATTTTATAAAACATATATTGATATGAAATACAATTTTGTTTTTATAAAACATATATTGATATGAAATACAATTTTGTATTTTATAAAACATATATTGATATGAAATACAATTTTGTATTTTATAAAACATATATTGATATGAAATACAATTTTGTTTTTTATAAAACATATATTGATATGAAATACAATTTTGTATTTTATAAAACATATATTGATATGAAATACAATTTTGTATTTTATAAAACATATATTGATATGAAATGCAATTTTGTTTTTTATAAAACATATATTGATATGAAATACAATTTTGTATTTTATAAAACATATATTGATATGAAATACAATTTTGTATTTTATAAAACATATATTGATATGAAATACAATTTTGTATTTTATAAAACGAATATTGATATGAAATACAATTTTGTATTTTATAAAACATATATTGATATGAAATACAATTTTGTTTTTTATAAAACATATATTGATATGAAATACAATTTTGTATTTTATAAAACATATATTGATATGAAATACAATTTTGTATTTTATAAAACATATATTGATATGAAATACAATTTTGTATTTTATAAAACATATATTGATATGAAATGCAATTTTGTTTTTTATAAAACATATATTGATATGAAATACAATTTTGTATTTTATAAAACATATATTGATATGAAATACAATTTTGTATTTTATAAAACATATATTGATATGAAATACAATTTTGTATTTTATAAAACATATATTGATATGAAATACAATTTTGTATTTTATAAAACATATATTGATATGAAATACAATTTTGTATTTTATAAAACATATATTGATATGAAATACAATTTTGTATTTTATAAAACATATATTGATATGAAATACAATTTTGTATTTTATAAAACATATATTGATATGAAATACAATTTTGTATTTTATAAAACATATATTGATATGAAATACAATTTTGTTTTTATAAAACATATATTGATATGAAATACAATTTTGTATTTTATAAAACATATATTGATATGAAATACAATTTTGTATTTTATAAAACATATATTGATATGAAATACAATTTTGTATTTTATAAAACATATATTGATATGAAATACAATTTTGTTTTTATAAAACATATATTGATATGAAATACAATTTTGTATTTTATAAAACATATATTGATATGAAATACAATTTTGTATTTTATAAAACATATATTGATATGAAATACAATTTTGTTTTTTATAAAACATATATTGATATGAAATACAATTTTGTATTTTATAAAACATATATTGATATGAAATACAATTTTGTATTTTATAAAACATATATTGATATGAAATGCAATTTTGTTTTTTATAAAACATATATTGATATGAAATACAATTTTGTATTTTATAAAACATATATTGATATGAAATACAATTTTGTATTTTATAAAACATATATTGATATGAAATACAATTTTGTATTTTATAAAACATATATTGATATGAAATACAATTTTGTATTTTATAAAACATATATTGATATGAAATACAATTTTGTATTTTATAAAACATATATTGATATGAAATACAATTTTGTATTTTATAAAACATATATTGATATGAAATACAATTTTGTTTTTTATAAAACATATATTGATATGAAATACAATTTTGTATTTTATAAAACATATATTGATATGAAATACAATTTTGTATTTTATAAAACATATATTGATATGAAATACAATTTTGTATTTTATAAAACGAATATTGATATGAAATACAATTTTGTATTTTATAAAACATATATTGATATGAAATACAATTTTGTTTTTTATAAAACATATATTGATATGAAATACAATTTTGTATTTTATAAAACATATATTGATATGAAATACAATTTTGTATTTTATAAAACATATATTGATATGAAATACAATTTTGTATTTTATAAAACAAATATTGATCCGAAATACAATTTTGTATTTTATAAAACATATATTGATATGAAATACAATTTTGTTTTTTATAAAACATATATTGATATGAAATACAATTTTGTATTTTATAAAACATATATTGATATGAAATACAATTTTGTTTTTTATAAAACATATATTGATATGAAATACAATTTTGTTTTTTATAAAACATATATTGATATGAAATACAATTTTGTATTTTATAAAACATATATTGATATGAAATACAATTTTGTATTTTATAAATCATATATTGATATGAAATACAATTTTGTTTTTTATAAAACATATATTGATATGAAATACAATTTTGTTTTTAATAAAACATATATTGATATGAAATACAATTTTGTATTTTATAAAACATATATTGATATGAAATACAATTTTGTATTTTATAAATCATATATTGATATGAAATACAATTTTGTTTTTTATAAAACATATATTGATATGAAATACAATTTTGTTTTTTATAAAACATATATTGATATGAAATACAATTTTGTATTTTATAAAACATATATTAATATGAAATACAATTTTGTATTTTATAAATCATATATTGATATGAAATACAATTTTGTATTTTATAAAACATATATTGATATGAAATACAATTTTGTTTTTTATAAAACATATATTGATATGAAATACAATTTTGTATTTTATAAAACATATATTGATATGAAATACAATTTTGTATTTTATAAAACATATATTGATATGAAATACAATTTTGTATTTTATAAAACATATATTGATATGAAATACAATTTTGTATTTTATAAAACATATATTGATATGAAATACAATTTTGTATTTTATAAAACATATATTGATATGAAATACAATTTTGTATTTTATAAAACATATATTGATATGAAATACAATTTTGTATTTTATAAAACATATATTGATATGAAATACAATTTTGTATTTTATAAAACATATATTGATATGAAATACAATTTTGTATTTTATAAAACATATATTGATATGAAATACAATTTTGTATTTTATAAAACATATATTGATATGAAATACAATTTTGTATTTTATAAAACATATATTGATATGAAATACAATTTTGTATTTTATAAAACATATATTGATATGAAATACAATTTTGTATTTTATAAAACATATATTGATATGAAATACAATTTTGTATTTTATAAAACATATATTGATATGAAATACAATTTTGTATTTTATAAAACATATATTGATATGAAATACAATTTTGTATTTTATAAAACATATATTGATATGAAATACAATTTTGTATTTTATAAAACATATATTGATATGAAATACAATTTTGTATTTTATAAAACATATATTGATATGAAATACAATTTTGTATTTTATAAAACATATATTGATATGAAATACAATTTTGTTTTTTATAAAACATATATTGATATGAAATACAATTTTG
>OY744549.1:56815730-56828230 GCA_963556195.1 Sepiola atlantica | reverse complement strand
TGTGCGGTGTTGATGAATGAGCACAAGTGAGTCTGTGCGGTGTTGATGAATGAGCACAAGTGAGTCTGTGCGGTGTTGATGAATGAGCACAAGTGAGTCTGTGCAGTTGTTGATGTTGTTCATGTTAATTAGTCCGTGTTGTGGAGCTGATGAACAAACATCTAGTTGTTGAGATCGGTGGTATACTCTGGTCAAAGTCAGATGCACAAATGTCTGCAAGTGAGTTAGCAGGTCCAGGTACAAGTGGGTCTGTACTGGTGTTGGTGCGCGTCGTTTGAGTTGATGTGTCCCCCAGTTGATCAACGAACGTCCAGTTGTTGAGTATTTAGTCGTGCTTGTGCAGTTGTACTCATTTTGAACTGGTGTGATTTCTTCCATAGTGTCGTCAGTGATGTCCGGAAATGTTTGGTGCTTGATGAATATCCGGGAAAAATGTGGTTGTTCAAGTTGTGTTGAAGATTGTTGGTAGGCCTTGAAGGGTGATGTTGTTCGTGTTTGTCTGTTTTGTAGTTTTCTTTTCCTTTTATATATATATTTCCAACACGTGGGTAGAAGGGAAAAAGAAGAAAAAAAATGGAGCTGTAATTTGTTTCACACACGGAATGACGTTTATTGTTTTCATTTTAGTTTGTTTGAATGTTAGTTTCCAAGTAGAGAAAGAATGGCGGCTTCTCTTTCCTTTGTTGTTGAAAAGAAAGAAAAAAAAATTCGTATTTTCTTTTTTGTTTGAATTTTCATTTCCACGTGGTTAGAGAGATAAAAAATGGCGTTTTTTTTGTTTTTTTTTATCAACACGTGGTCATGGCAAGGGGTGGCGGCATTTTCGAATTTTTTTTTTTTTTTTCAACACGTGGTCACGAAAAAGATGGGCAGCGTGAGCGTTTGTTTTCTTTTGTTTTCTTTTTATCTCCACGTGTTCAAAACAAAAGAAAATGGCGTCTTGTAAAGTCCTTCTGTTCGTCGAAAAAGAAGAAAAAAAGGATTGGCAAAAGTTTGTCTTTTTCTTTGTATATAATTTTCCGACACGTGGGTCGAGAAAGAAAAGAAAAAAAATGAAATTGTAATTTGTTTTATACTCGGAGAGAGCCGAGAAATGTTTGTTTTTCTTTGTTTGGGTATTTCCGCGTGGCCAGGAAAAATAGAGACGGTGGCTTCTTTTTTTGTTTGTTTGTTTGTATATTTCTACCACGTGGGTAGAAAAAAAAAGGAAAAAGATGGGTGCGTAATTCGTTTCACCACGAAAGAAAAAACGAGAAATGATTTTTTTTTTGTTCTAGTACGAAATTAATTACTCCGCCACATACAACAAAGCTTGCACGTCGGGTCACCAAGTGTTCGGATCGAGAGGGTCGTGTTCCCCCGATTATAAACGTGTTTAGTAAATCAAGCAATGTTGTATGCAAAAGACAGAGTAATAATTAATGAACAAAAATGAAGTAGTTCAAATAAGGTTTATTGAACGTGTGTGTACGTGGAATGATGAAGTGTGTGGTGTATGTATGTGTGTCGATGGAAAAACAGTTCTTGAAAAAGGTATAAGAAGAAATGAATCCGGCGTGAGGAAAGTCTTGGAAAGCCGTACACAAAGAAAACGAGTTGAGAACTCTTACCGTTGTTTGACCACGTGTGTTGGTAGTTGTTAGGCCGATTGAAGAGAAAAGCGTCAGACGAAACGCTAGTGTATTAGCGTCGTTCTGTCGACCAGGGAAGAGTGAAACGGAACGCTAGTGTCAGCGTCTGTCTGCCGAGGCTGGTCGGTGAGGAAGAGCCGGATTTCCGTTTTGCACCGGCTCTTATAGTCCGAAGGGCAGATAACTCTGGTGTCGCTTTACGGCGCCACCTGTCGGTGAAAAAGCGCCACCTACCGGCAAACCGGTGTAGTTATGTTTTGAAAGGAGGAGGTAACTGCTACAGACCCGATATTTTTTCTATTTATTTTGGAAGGGAATCTAGATTTTTTTAAAGTAAATAAAGTTTTACTTTTAAACATTATTAGTGATTATTTTCTTTTTAAAGAAAACCTTTCTCTGGGAGAGGAGAGACAGCCAGGGCAACATTATTCGTCGTGTTGTTGTTTAATATTTGTTTGTTTTACGAACGTAACTATATTGTATAATGTATATTATTATTTATAACAGAGAAACGCGCAAGTACTTTCAAACAAATCGATTCATCCATTTTTTTCTATAGTACAATTTGGGGCGAAAAAAAAACCCAATGAAGTTTATTTTTAAACATTGAATAAAAAAAATATTTTTCATAAGTTGCCCCAAAAATATCAATAAATTCTCAAACAATTCAGAGATCCATTTAATGTCTTAAAATTTCATACAAAATATCTGGCCAAGATCTTAGGAGTTGAAAAAATATCGGGTCAACTCACCCCCCCCCCCCAAAAAAAAAAATTAACTGGAGCTAGTTTTCCTAGGTCGGGCAAAAACATTTATTGAAATTAAAATTTGAATAAAAAAGGTGAAAACGTCTATATTTGAAATCTTTAACAAAAGCAAACTGTTTACAATTTTAATATTCGATAATAGATTTTTTAAGATAAAGAAAGATATCTAATCTACTTTCGGTTCTAAAAAAACAACAAATTAGTCAGAAAGTCTAATTATTTGCTTTTTTAAATTAAAATTAAAGATATTTTCTTTAATTTAATTAAGTTTAAACATCGGTTTAATTGTAGAATAGGGACCGCTGTTTTCTTTCGCTCATTTCGCTTGGTATTCACCCAAATTTAGGATAAAACTGATTGTTGGTCTTAATTGTATTTTTGGTCATGAAATAAAATTCTCATTTACTTTTTAAAGTGTTGAGAATCTAACTTTAATTCCAAGTTTTAATCGCTGGCGGCCATGTTGGTTTTTATTGTTTTTTTCCTTGGACTAAATATATTTTTTCTTTAGACTAAAGATATTTTTACTGCTTTAACATTTTATTACACACAAAAAAACTTTGAACATTCTATTTACAAAAGCAAGTTTTAACGGAATTTAACGAATTTAAAAGTAAACTAGTCCTGAATTTAAGAATAACAAAAAATTTTGCCGAAAAGACGACGGGTAAAAATGTGGCATAAAAGTTCAATTTGATATATGCTAAAAAATAAATGTACCATTTCACCCCCAAAATCGATTTTATCGAACATTTGGGTGAATACCGAGCGAAATGGGCGAGAAAATCCAACGGCCCCTAAAGTATAATTGAACCTAAAATTCTTTATTTAAAAACACGAATTAAAAGAAAAATTGGTTTATTTATTCAATCAGTACTAAACATCCTTCAAATCTATAATAAAATAACTTCAAAGACATCTATAGACTTACTGGCGCATTTAAAGACATTTGGTGGCAAAGTGACTGTCAATATTTCGAGCGGGGCCGCTCTTTTTGAATGAAAATAAGAATACGACATTGGTATATATATATATATATATATATATATATATATATATATATATATATATATATATATATATATATATATATATATACATATATATATACCAATGTCATATATATATATATATATATATATATATATATATATATATATATATATATATATATATATATATATATATATGAGAAGAGAAGGATGAAGGTAATCCGACGTGATGGGAAAATGAAAAAGGAAAACCAAAAAATGGATGTTTTTTATGTGTACATCAACGTTTCGTCTTTATTTATAAGACTTCATCAGGATGATAATATAGAGAAAAATGTCATGCAAGTACAAATACATGTAGGGTTGACATATTGGGAGGAAAAAAATAAAATAATGGCCACTGCTGGGTGGATGTCCGTACTTGGTGAAGGATAGAAATTCATTTTTATCCTTCACCAAGTACGGTTTTCCTTTTTCATTTTCCCATATATATATATGTAAAGGAGTAAAGCTACCAACATTTGTAAAATGTTTTTTTCAATTTGGAGACAGGGCAATAAAAAGTAATAAATTTCAAACGAAAATCTACGCACCCTAAGAAATTAAGATGACCGATAAAATAAAGGTCAAAATAACACGCATGGACGGCGGCACCGGGGGCGGGGGGCTCAAGCCCCGTCACTGCCCCCCCCACTTTACGGTCATCAATAATTAAGTTGATATGCATGTGTTTAATTTTATCTAATTATCTTATCTATTAATTGATTGTTGGTCTTATATTATCATCATTACTATATAAGACCAACAATCAATTTTATCTCAAATTTGGCGAAAACCAAGCGAAATGGGTGAGTTTTTGTTAAAAGTCCCTATTCTATAGGTATATTTACGGACTTTCATTTTCTTCTCCCAAAAAATCGATACATTGTCTTTTGAGCAAAGTCCCATGAACGCAATTTGAAGTGAAGAACAGAGAAACAATGCAAGTCTACTTTGTTAATACGCTTCAAACAAGCTATTCCAATTCCAATACATACATTTATACTTTTATACTTAATACATTTAAACTTTTATACTTTTTACTTTTGTACTTTTATATGCACCTTGTCAGTTAATACTTTTAACTTTATGTATTCTATATATTTGATAAACCTATTGATTCTTGAATTTTGTCATTTTTACTAGAAGCGACTTGCTGATATGTTTCAAATGAGCCATCAACAGTGTCGGAAAATCATTTTATGTCTAGATTAAGTCCAAAAAGGTGTATTTGACCCAAAATGACCAAATATTTTAATTAAGGCCCAGCCCCCCCCCCCCCAAATTGAAATTTCTGTTTGTTCTTTTTCACCAGAAGCGACTTGCTAATATGCTTCCAACAAGACCTCAACCACTATCAGAAGATCATTATATTTCTAAATTATGTCAAAAAAGCTATTTTTGGTCCAAAATGACCTAATATGGTAGTTTGGGCCCAGGCGCCAAAAAATTGAATTTTTTTAAATGTTTCTTTTTCTATCACCAAGAGTATTCCACTCCGCTTCTAACGAGTCATCAACCACTACCAGACGATCATTTTAAAACAAAATATGCCCCAAACAGTGATTTTTCCCCAATATGCCCAAATAAGGTAATTTGAGCCCAGACGCCAAAAAATTGAAATATTTTGGATTTTTCTTTTTCCATCACCAAGAGAATTCCATTCCGCTTCTAACGAGCTCTCAACCACTATCGGACGATCATTTTTAGTCAAGATATTGAATTTATTCCCATATTTGGCATTGTGGGCGCAATGTGGGACGCCCCCCCCCACACACACACTTTTTAGAGGAGCCCCCCACCCCCACCCACCCACTTTTATAACAGTCCCGCCGGCCCTGACACGTACTTAATAACACACACGATTTTGGCCAAGAGAAGCAGGAAAAATAAAAAATAAAAAATAAAAGATATAAAATTATGAAAACACGTACCCGCAAACCCACGCATGCGCAAAAAACGTCAAACAATAACACATTTCCTCAAATGAAACAACACTCTTTCAAATCGAAAGACATTTCTTCAAATGGATCTACATATCTGATGAAAGCGGACCACCGCTTGAAACGCGTTATATAAAATTATAAAATGATAAAACAACAAAATAATAAATAAATGTTAAAAAAAAACATTTTTACAAATGTTGGTAGCATTACTCCTTTTCTCTCGTTGGAACTGCACTAATACTGCACTACCCTCTTTTATATATATTATTTTTTGATGTGTTGATGTTTTTTATATTTATAATATAAAACTAAAAATAATACATTAATCACTTAAATAATAGTGTCATGGATTCGTCCAAACACTTTAAAATGCAGCAACATTTTTGTAAGTAACGGATAAATTTTATTAGACAGACGAACAGCACAGGTAAAGACAATTTTTTTTTGTGTGTGTCTTAAATAACTAATATAAGTTAGCAAAACATTTATATGGAAAAAAACTTAGGTTTAGTATAAGGAACGTTTATGTTTTTGTCTTTTAAGGGAAGTGGGGTCTGATCAACTCTGCTGGGAAGCCATGAAATTAAATACCGTCTTGTTTTTAAATTCCCGAAACAGTTTTTCATGGTAAACAACTGATGATCCCTTAAAATAGTGTTAGAAATGAACTAATATAATAACTGTAAAATATAAATTGACTTACATGAGTGATTTTCCACTGGAAGACTTGGGACTATAAGTTTTTTTTTGTTTCTTTTTTAATATAGTTTTAATGGTTGAGAAACTTCCGAGACTATATATATATATATATATATATATATATATATATATATATATATATATATATATATATATTATTTATCACGCCGACCATACGGGAAAGACTCCCAAACGGCGATATTCCGATAAAGTTACTCCAGTGAAAAATAATATTCGAAGGTAACCCTCTATGACACAAGCTCCCAAAATCCCAGTAGACAGCGTGACAAATAAAAAAAAACCCGGCTCCTCGGTAAGTCAGCCGGAGTAACTTTATCGGACCCGGAAGAAAATAATGGCCGAATACACCAGGTGAGCTTAACTTCATTCGAATTGGCCTTAGCGGCGCTTGCATCTAACCAGGAAGGTCTGGTTTGCACAACTCCTCTCAGCTCATAAGAACCCTTAATTGGACATTATAATATTCAACACCAAGTGAGTTTTCTGAACTTTTCATAGGATTTGTTTTTTTTTCTATCGTTTTATTAATTTGCATACACGCTGAATACACTTTTCACTGTCATCTACTGCATCGATAGTAAACAAATTTCCCGCCTGGATAACTTTTTCGTTTTCGGACTACCATTCACCACCTGGATTGTTTTTTAATCAACCTCTTTGACATCTTTATTGAAGCTGTTTTAAACTTTATGACTTGGATGAACTGTATAAGTTTAACAAAAAAGTGTGTTTTGGGCCGATATATTTGATGTTTTATATACTTTTATGTATTTTATATATTTTTTTATATATTTTCAAAGTTTAATTTTATTACCTGCAGTAAGGTCATTGCGGTAATGGTCCTCTGAGGAGAAGATTTTCTTTGAAAACTCATGAGTTAAGGACTTTAAAGTACTTTGCTTGAACTGTGAATTGTAATAAAATTTGATTTGCACCTTATTTTATTCTTTCACTCTATCTAGTGCTATTAATGCTCTATCCAGTATATTTATCCGGATGTTCACTAATTAAAGATATTAGTTGCCTTTTATACCTTTAGTTGTATTAACCTTATATATATATATATATATATATATATATATATATATATATATATATATATATATATATATATATATTAGTAGTATGTTTTTAAAGGCTGTGGGCAATGCGAATTCCGGGTAAGATGCAAATTGTAAGGAACAAAAACAATAAATCGAATACGAAATATGACTTACTATTTATTTTTCCTATAATCTTACATAACAGCAACATTGTTGTAGCTGTTTGTGTGATGTCCGGATGATTAAAAAATCATTATTTAATATTTCGGGAAAAGAAACTTCCCTTTGTCAAAATTAATCAATACCAGAAGAATTCCCCGACTATGCAGAGAATCTGACAAAATAAAATGGCTGCCATTCACAACTTGCATCTTACCCGGAATTTGCATTGCCCACAGCCTTTAAAAACATACTACTACTATACCCAGCAATGCTTCAAGCAAACTACCATTCTCTACTATATATATATATATATATATATATATATATATATATACATATATATATAAGGTTAATACATATATATATATATATATATATATATATATATATATATATATATATATAAGATTAATATATATATATATATTTATATATATATATATATATCTTCTTGCTTTAATCAATTTCAATACTGTTTAGAGAAATTGTCTACTACACAGCTCTTCGTAATTCATTTTTTCTGTTTTTTTTTTTGTTTTAATGTGAAATAAACATGCACTGGCTTTAATCAATTGCTTCTTGCTTTAATCAATGTCAATACTTATTAAGAAAAATTGTCGTCTGGTATCTGACAGCTGATTGGCTCGACATGTCTCTGCCACCATACACCTCGGTATCTCTCGGGTGTTTACGTAGCATTCCCGAACGCTGCCGACGCGAAGTTCACGGGAAGCTGGTCCAGGATCTATAGCAGTACCTGTATTTTACTGGGCAATTACTTGACATAATTAGATCGTTCCTAACCAAAGAGAAATCCAGATTGTTCTCGATGGCCGTTCATCTAAGCAACATGACATAAATGCTGATCTTCATAAACGATCTCCCTGATGGCATAGAGTCTGAGATTGGTTTATTTGCTGACGACACCACGCTTTACTCTCGCCATGTTGGCAAAACAGACGCGATCATATCCGCGGCAATGGCTGAATCCTTAGAAAAATTACCTCCAGGCTGTAGTGGATTGGGGTCATAAATGGTTGGTAACTTTTAATGCCGCAAAGACAAAGCTCCTTTCCTTCAATAACTACAAGAAACCTCTCCAACCACCGATTGTCATGGTAATCAACACCCTGCCTGAGAGTTCATCATTCAAACTCCTCGGCCTAACCTTCACAGGTAACATGAATTGGAACAAATACATTGAAGACATTGCCAAGGCTGCCGCAAAGAAGGTTGGCTCCATCTACCGTGCTAGTAAACTCCTCACACCTGACATTATCCTGTATCTCTACAAAGCCACCATCCGCCCATGCATGGAGTAGTGTTTCCACATCTGGGCTGGTGCATCATCTACTACTCTCTCCCTCCTTGACAAGGTCAAAAAAGAGTCGCCAACCTAATAGGTCCCTCACTGTCAACCAAGCTCCAGCCCCTGTCCCATCGCCGCAATGTAGCATCCTTGTGCTTGTTTTACAAATACTTCAATGGATTATGCTCCGATGAATTGGCTACTCTGGTGCCCCCTCGACGTAAATTCACTAGACCAACTTCACAATCAACTAAAGCCCATCCATTCACTATATATATATATATATATATATATATATATATATATATATATATATATATATATATATATATATATATATATATATATATATAAAATAAACATTTGTGTTGTTTATTATCTATGTACGTATACTTTTCGTCCTTTATAATCGGGACTCATCAGCATAGAGATATGACTATTCAATAATTATTTAATATTTATTTATATAAAATTATAGTATCCTCCTTTAAGAAATTAAAGTTGAGCACTCTCGGGGATGTTAAAAATAGACTGTTAAAAAGCTCTAATGCAAAGTTCCGAATACGTTCGTCGAACACTCTCGACTAGTCTTCTATTTGTGCCCGCTTCTAGGTACATATAGATCTTAATTTCCCTTAATTACGTGACAGTTTCCGTTGGCCGAGTGGATACGGCGACTGCTTGCAGATTTTAGGCTGACTCTGTGAATCGGGTTCGCGCCTCCCGACCGTCTGAAATTGTTACTTTCCTGCACTGATGAGAGCAATAAGCTTGAAACGCTAGCGTCTGTAGGTATTAATAATTTAATATATATTATATATATATATATATATATATATATATATATATATATATATATGATATAAAATTGATATGGTATTAATTAAATAAAGAGTATTATTAAGGGAAGTGGTGTCTGATCAACTCTGCCGGGAAGCCATGAGATGAAATACGGTTTAGTTTTTAAATTCACGAAACAGTTTTTTATGGTAAACATCTGATGATCCCTTTAATAATGTTAAGACCAGCGTAAATTCTTGGAAGCAAACTATATAGTAACTGTAAAAAGTTGAAGTAGTTTTCCAACGAAGGACTTGGGACAAAATGTTTTTTTGTTTTTTTTGTTTTTCATTATAGTTTTAATAGTTGAAATATATATATATATATCATGGACTCTCCCGTCGATTTCGACGTATGAGGTCTTGACAACTTAAAATTTATTTAGTCTTCGATATATATATATATATATATATATATATATATATATATATATATATATATATATATATATATACTTAAGCTCTGGTGGTTCCCCCCCTCAATTACGAGATGTTTTTAAATAGCGGATTGCCTATTTTTGAGAACTGACCCACTCTCTCGCTACCAGTCAAGTGATGATTGTAATTTAATTACAAAGAACTAATCTAATAGTATATTTATGATTTAAGTTTATATTAAATAGTCTCCATGATATGTTAATGCTATTGGTCCAGGGTGAATTTCTTAAGACAACAAGAATTAAAGTGTTCGTAAAGAACGAGTGTTCAAAGAATCTGAAAGTGTTGCGATGAAAGTGTTATGGTGCCCTACCTACGACGAATATTTGGACTCTTCCATTCTCAATAAATACTGGAAGCGTAGGCTTCTCAGTGTTGCGCACAACTCCAGCCCGATCAGTCTCTCATTAACTTCGGTTGATTGAGGACGTCGGGATGGGGTAATACCAGTCGAGGATTCGTTCTCGACAATCAGTCCGGCAGGAACTGGGCCATTTAGTTGGCCTTTTATCTGCCGGGCTGAGGTATATTGTCCTGGGTTTTCCTAGGAGGTGCACCCTCCCAGGCCTTGCCTTCCCTCTTTGGGGAGGGGTAAGTTTATTGCTTGCTGCCTGAGGCGCCCTTACCGGGGAATGCCGACGGGGTTGCCCAGGCTATTTTTGATAGGCCAGAGTGCTCCTTCTTTAGGGGCGTTGGCTGGCTTGATCTCCCCACTTTCCGACCTTGTGTCACATATTGCTTTGTGGGAAGCGATTAAATACCTGGTTCGGGGTGAATATATCTGCTATTCCAATAATTTTCAGGTGTTAGGGTTAGGGTTAGGGTGTGGGCAGTTATATATCATTTTATAAACAATGCGAACAACTTTAAAACAATTGAAAAAGAAAACAAAAAGATCGCCTGGTGCACGAGTGTTCACATCTTCGGAATCTTGCTTGCACGGCACCCCCATAGTGTGCCCCGGTCCACGGGTTCGGGAACCACTGAAGCTATATATTCATCTGGCAATGATATTGATGGAAAGGTAGGAGGACCCCGAATTGTGACGAAACGAAAGGTCAGGGTGGGAGTTTAATAATCAATCTGGTTTGTATATCCTGTCAGAGATTTCTTTTTTCTTCTTCGACTGCACGAGAAAAATGAAGCAAAGGTCACTGGGTACAGCGATTGACAGTTGATGAAAATATGGAAAAAATGTAAATAAAGAGACCAGGTTTGGGGTGGAGAGTACGGGTACGTATAATATATATATATAGTCTCGGAAGTTTTTTTAACCTTCAAAACTGGAAAGAAAAAAAAATATATATATATATATTTTTCGTTGAAAGATTTTTGTCTAGTAAGTCAATCAATCTACTGCAATCACTATATTAGTTAACTTCCAAGAATTTACTCTAATATAAATATATTTTTATATCTGTTTTTTTTATATAAGGGATCGTCAGTTGTTTACCATGAAAACTGTTTCGGGATTTTAAAAACAAAACAGTATTTCTTTATCATGGCATCCCAGCAGTGTTGATCAGACACCACCTCCCTATATATATATATATATATATATATATATATATATATATATATATATATATATATATATATATATATATATATATATATATGAAAGAAAAGGGATAAACATGTACGAATGGCAAATCTATTTCAACTTCGATTTTTCAATGCAAGATGTACTCGGTAAAAACATGTTTATTTTTCTTTCCTTAAGCCAATACTTTTCAAAGATTAACACCTTATCTTCAGAGGAATTACATAGATGGATAAGTTGGCAGTGGAAAAGCCAAAATTCAATATTTAAAAAAATATAAAGTAATGATGAGTAAGAGTATGCGTGTAAAAAAAAATATGGAGTCTGTCCAGTTGGTGAATGTCCGTAGATAAGGTGTCCGGTGAAAGGAGATTTAAAGATGGAAAACAATTCCCGACTGCCTGCGTTTAATATACACAGCTCAATCTCAACTTCTGAAAAACTACTTTTATTCTCGGTCCACGGAAGTATTTTTAAATGGCCCTAATTCTCAACATTACATCCGTATATTTAGCTTAAACCATTTCACTATAGGTTCTATCTTCTAAAAGTATACTTTTAGTTTCATATTTTATATATATATATATATATATATATATATATATATATATATATATATATATATATATATATATAGCGTGTGTATTTAGGCAGCATTTTCTCATTCATGCAAACATTGTTAAAAATTCGTCTGTTTAATTATACCTATTAATTTTTTCAATTTTTCTGATGCTATATTTTGTATAAAATTTTAAAAAAAAACCTATCCCGCCGCCTCACCATGCATCTTGTAAACTCGAGCTCAATTTACCAAAAACATAACTGCTCTCCCTCTGATTTAAGACAAATTCTAGTTAATAACACTAAAATTATACATTCCGAAACCAATTAAAAAAATTAAAAATACTCGAAGCTATCTACATAAAAACAACAACCTAAAATTAATAACATCACATATTTATATGGTAACATTTTTAAATGCTTAGTGTAATGTGATTTTGTTCTGTGATGCCACTCCAGCGTCGATGAATTTAAATCGTCAACGTGTTTCCTGGAACTATGCGAAAAACG
>OY744549.1:56808230-56810730 GCA_963556195.1 Sepiola atlantica | reverse complement strand
CTGTCATGCTTAAGTTTGAAATAGAATTTTCTTTGGTCTGTCATGCTTAAGTTTGAAATAGAATGTTCTTTGGTCTGTCATGCTTAAGTTTGAAATAGCATTTTCTTTGGTCCGTCATGCTTAAGTTTGAAATAGAATTTTCTTTGGTCCGTCATGCTTAAGTTTGAAATAGAATTTTCTTTGGTCCGTCATGCTTAAGTTTGAAATAGAATTTTCTTTGGTCCGTCATGCTTAAGTTTGAAATAGAATTTTCTTTGGTCTGTCATGCTTAAGTTTGAAATAGCATTTTCTTTGGTCTGTCATGCTTAAGTTTGAAATAGCATTTTCTTTGGTCTGTCATGCTTAAGTTTGAAATAGAATTTTCTTTGGTCCGTCATGCTTAAGTTTGAAATAGAATTTTCTTTGGTCTGTCATGCTTAAGTTTGAAATAGAATTTTCTTTGGTCCGTCATGCTTAAGTTTGAAATAGAATTTTCTTTGGTCTGTCATGCTTAAGTTTTAAATAGAATTTTCTTTGGTCTGTCATGCTTAAGTTTGAAATAGAATTTTCTTTGGTCCGTCATGCTTAAGTTTGAAATAGAATTTTCTTTGGTCTGTCATGCTTAAGTTTGAAATAGCATTTTCGTTGGTCTGTCATGCTTAAGTTTGAAGTGGCATTTTCGTTGGTCTGTCATGCTTAAGCTTTAAATGGAATTTTCTTTGTCTGTCATGCTTAAGTTTGAAATGAAATTTTCGTTGGTCTGTCATGCTTTAGTTTGAAATCGCATTTTCGTTGGTCTGTCATGCTTAAGTTTGAAATGAAATTTTCGTTGGTCTGTCATGCTTAAGTTTGAAATGAAATTTTCGTTGGTCTGCCAGGCATTTGAGCCTTGCAGACATGAAAATGACATTTTATACTTAAGAGTATTAACATATATCTAAATTTCGTTGGTCTGTCATGCATAAGTTTAAAATGGTATTTTCGTTGCTCCGTCATGATCAAGTTTTAAATGGAACTTTCGTTTGTCTGTCATACATACGTTTTATTTTCGATGCCCGTCATACTTGAGTTTTAAATGACATTTTTGTTGTTTTTTCATACTTAAATTTGGAACGGCATTTTCTTGGTTTGTCTAATTTCTTCCTCACTTGTAAACCTGCTTCAGTCATTTCTGTGGGAGCACCTAACTTTGAAAATACTGATGTCTGTTTTAATGGAAATCGCTCTAGACAAGGCATGACGCCACTTGATGTAAGGAGCTAACAAAAAAGATATGATTATCGCAAAGACAGAAGATGCCTATTTGCCCTAGTCTAAAAAATACCAAGGTTATAGGTAGGAAGAAAACCGTCAACAGGAAGAGAGTTCCACAAGCATGACGTTCTTGGAAAGGACCTACTGGAATAGGAAGCTGTATTACAATGAGGTATCAAAACAGCGAATTGATGGAGACCACTAGACCAACGAGTCAAAACGAGCTTGAACAAAAAAAGCGGGGAATAGATCACATAATTCTGAAGAACACATGTCATAATACTATTTATAGAAAAGACTGAGACTAGCAACAGCACGTCTGTTAGAAAGAGCAGAGAAGAACACAGAGTAGGGCCAATCAAATTACAGACACATTTCTGCATCTTATCAAGAATCCTCAAATGGGACAGAGGTTCAGCTAGATAGTTGTCAATCAGTAACAACAGAGCATATATGAATAAAACAGGTTCATTTTATATTCCAATAACCATGGGTTTTATTCTAAATTTTTATTTTATTATACAGACACTAAATATAGAATTATATAAATAAGACGAATGGAGTAATTCTATCTACTACATTATAACCTTCTACATTATAACCTTCTACATTATTATCTACTACATTATTTCCAACTACGTGTTACCTCCTACTATTGCCTGCATACTCGTTGTAATATCTTAATATTAAAAGGTGTCAATGCTTCAATTCAACGCTGCATTTTTCACTCTACATTTTCGGTTTAGACTCGATGACTTGTCTGAGACTTAACAGCTAGGTCGACCATAATTAAGCTTTAGTAAACCTACTACATTATTACATACTACATTATTACATACTACATTATTACCTACTACATTATTACATACTACATTATTACCTACTACATTATTACATACTACATTATTACCTACTACATTATTACATACTACATTATTACATACTACATTATTACATACTACAGTATTACATACTACATTATTACATACTACAGTATTACCTACTACATTAGTACATACTACATTATTACATACTACATTATTACCTACTACATTATTACATACTACATTATTACATACTACATTATTACCTACTACATTATTACATACTACATTATTACCTACTACATTATTACCTACTACATTATTACCTACTACATTATTACATACTACATTATTACATACTACATTATTACCTACTACATTATTACCTACTACATTATTACATACTACAGTATTACCTACTACATTAGTACATACTACATTAT
>OY744549.1:56778230-56793230 GCA_963556195.1 Sepiola atlantica | reverse complement strand
TACTAATGGAGATTTTGTATTTGTCTGTCTGAAGCCGAAACTATACTATTACTTCAATTAATTGTACTATTGTACTTCTATTACTAATAGAGGTTTTGTATCTGTCTGTCTGAAGCCGAAACTATACTAGTACTTCTATTAATTGTACTATTGTACTTCTATTACTAATGGAGATTTTGTATCTGTCTGTCTGAAGCACAAAACTATACTATTACTTCTATTAATTGTACTATTGTACTTCTATTACTAATGGAGATTTTGTATCTTAAGCCATGGATTTTAAAAAAATGGTTTCTTATCATCAGATGAATGTAAATAGATAGATAAGTTGGCAGAGAATAAACCAGAACTTATAATTTGAAAAATTTGAAAAAGTTATAAAATATATTTATTCCCTTCCTTAAAGCCAGGCTTTTCAAAAAATGTTTTCTTATCATCAGAGGAATGTAAATAGATAGATAAGTTGGCAGAGAATAAACCAGAACTCATAATTTGAAAAATTTGAAAAAGTTATAAAATATATTTATTCCCTTCCTTAAAGCCAGGCTTTTCAAAAATGTTTTCTTATCATCAGAGGAATGTAAATAGATAGATAAGTTGGCAGAGAATAAACCAGAACTCATAATTTGAAAAATTTGAAAAAGTTATAAAATATATTTATTCCCTTCCTTAAAGCCAGGCTTTTCAAAAAATGTTTTCTTATCATCAGAGGAATGTAAATAGATAGATAAGTTGGCAGAGAATAAACCAGAAGCTATAATTTGAAATTTTTAAAAAAGTTATAAAATGTATTTTTTTCCTTCCCTTAAGCCATGGCTTTTCAAAGAATGATTTCTTTTCATCAGAGGAATGTAAATAGATAGATAAGTTGGCAGAGAATAAACCAGAAGCTATAATTTGAAAAAAAATTTATGTTATAAAATGTATTTATTTCTTTCCCTTAAACCAGGCTTTTCAAAAAATGTGTTCTTATCATCAGAGGAATGTAAATAGATAGATAAGTTGGCAGAGAATAAACCAGAAGCTATAATTTGAAAAAATTGAAAAAGTTATAAAATGTATTTATTTCCTTCCTTTAAGCCATGGCTTTTCAAAGAATGGTTTCTTATCATCAGAGGAATGTAAATAGATAGATAAGTTGGCAGAGAATAAACCAGTAGTCATAATTTGTAAAAATTTAAAAAAGTTATGAAGTGTAGATGTAAGTGGGTGAAAAGAGTGGGTATTCTAGCGAGGAAAAGGGGGCCAAACATGAATCAAATAGAAACTACATTAAGTCCGAGAAGATATTCTTTTTCTTTACAAAAAGAGAAGGTTGCAGAGACTTCATGTAAATGGTTTCTAGAAACTTCAGATAAAAGGGAGAGTGTGACTTACTGAGAATCGGGAATAAGTCTACACTGAATTTTGAGGCACGGTAACGGTTATTTATGAGATGTTCGGCGATGGATGAACAATACGTATTATGCAAAACATCCGTTGGTAAGAAATTTGCCTGGCGAATTTTTGTGGGCACGTGTTGTTTGACCCGAATGTCCAATCTTTGTAGCGTCCGCCCAATGTAGTGCGAACTGCAACTACATTTAAATAAATAAATAAATAAATAAATAAATAATAGAATTATTATGGTTGAGGGGGGAGAAAATCTTTTCGAATCGACGACAAAATGGGTCTGGTGGAAGAATCAACACGTGTATTCGTGGCAAAGTATATATAAAAAGATTCAATGAATTAAAACATTACAATTGTTCCAAGATTAGGTAAAAACTAAACTCCGGCAATTGCAATGTTTACATTGAGATACAACTTACATTCAGTCAGTGTCGTATGATGGCGCGGGGTTAGCAGCGCCGACTGTCAGCTCGACGGTTGCGTTTCGATCCCGGCTTGAGGCACTAACTGGTCTAGCTGTGAAACAGCGAAACAGTCCGTATGTGGATGACTATATATATATATATAAAAGGATTCGATGAATTAGGACATTACAATTGTTCCAAGAATTAGAACATCAAGTCCAGTATGGCGTACGATCGTTTCCAAAACATTTTGGAAATACTTGATTTTATTTTATATTTGATAAAGCTAATCCAAAACGTCTCTTCATCAACGCTTTTAGCAACACGTCTTACAGCAATTCAGAGAAAAATTAAAAAGCTTGTCGTAGAGAAACATCTACTGGCAGAAAGAGCCACCGGTTGATATGATATATATATGGTTTGTGGGTGCCATTGTGTTCTCCCCGTTCCTAACATATCAACCGGTGGCTCTTTCTGCCAGTAGATGTTTCTCTACGACAAGCTTTTTAATTTTTCTCTGAATTGCTGTAAGACGTGTTGCAAATTGCGTTCTTTGTACAAATTTGAAACTTTTCTGTTTTTAATTAAAGTTCTGCTGCCAATCGATGATGATTATCCTAACAATTGAAATATTTTGGTTGAACTATTCAATGTGTTTGAGTTTATATTTTTGCTAGTTGTTGATTTGCTTATCCTTTATTCCATTTTTATTTTACATATATATATATATTATATATATTTTTTTATTTTTGAAAAAAACATAACAATGGTGGTGTTAAAATAAATTAACATTTTTTTTATTAACACCACCATTGTTATGTTTTTTTCAAAAAGAATATAATACTATTACGAAACAATTTCATTTTTATGAATTATTTTTATTTCATTTTTATGAATTAATAAAGCTAATCCAAAACGTCCCTTCATCAGCGCCTTTAGCAACACGTCTTACAGAAAGTCAGAGAATAAAATTAAAAAGTTCGTCGTAGAGAAACATCTATTGACAGAAAGAGCCATAGAGACAAATAATAGAAAAAAAGAATAAGTTACAAAAATAAAATTAAAAAATAGAAAAATAAAATAATAATTATAATAATAATAAAATTAAATGAACATTATAAAAATAAAAATAAAAATAAAATATAATATACATACAAACATATATATAGATATATATATATATAGAGAGAGAGATATAAGTTGGCTTTCGAAAAAAACAAAGTTCAAATATTTGAAAAATATATGAAAAATCATCGCATATTATCACTCTTTTTTCTTCTATCTCTACAATTTCTCTATCTCGTATATTGAGCTAAACCTCTTCACTATAGGTTCCATCTACTAAAAGTTTCACTTTTGTTTTATATTTGATCCTATATATATATATATATATATATATATATATATATATATATATATATATATATATATATATACCGACCGTCGGGAATTAGTTCCTAGACTGAAGATTGCGTTAGCATGAAACATCGATGTCTCTAGGTATTTAAATATTTAATATTTATTAAAAAAATATTATTGTTTATCAGCAAAGGGGGTTCCCACAAGGGCTGGGCACTTTCGAGTAGCTTTAATAACAAGCAGTACTAATAGCTATATGCGAGATCCGAACACCGTTTCGTAAGATCACTCTAAGCTGCCTGGTAAATGGCGGCCACTTGTCGCTATTTACAGTTAAAGTTACTCTATATTCACTAACTAATTTACGATGGCCCTTTGGTTAAGATCACCGACTACGAATCAGTGGCGATTTGTGTTCGGGGTTCGCGCCCACCGACCGTCGGGAATTAGTTCCTAGACTGAAGATTGCGTTAGCATGAAACATCGATGTCTCTAGGTATTTAAATATTTAATATTTATTAAAAAAAAATATTATTGTGTATATATATATATATATATATATATATATATATATATATATATATATATAGTCTTAGAAGTTTCTCAACCATTAAAAAAATTTTTTTTAAACCTTAAGTCCTAAGTCGTTCAGTGGAAAATCACTCATGTAAGTCAATTTAACTTTTACAGTTATTATATTAGTTTGCTTCTAACATTATTTAAGGGATCATCAGTTGTTTACCATGAAAAACTGTTTCGTTATATATATAACATATATATATATAGGGTGGGCAAAAATAAGGGTCCTATTTTTAAAAATTCATAACTTTTTTATTTATTGATTTTAAAAAATTTTTTTTTTTAGAATAAGTAAAGGACCCCTTCCGAAGCAAGCATTAGCCGTATTAGCCCTAAGGAACGTACCCTCATTTAGAAAACATTATTTTTGCTTAAAAAACTAAAAACAGTGTAAAAAACAATACTTTAGTTTTTGTAAGTTTTAAGAAGTGTTTTTCGGCTAAAATTTGTTTTGTTTATTTCAGAAAATCTCGGAAGGGTCAGTCTACACACACATAAAGTTTGGTGAGTTTAACTTTTATTTTGTGGAAGTTATTCAAATTCAAGTTATTCAAATTTAAAGATAGGACCCTTATTTTGGCCCACCCTGTATAACATATATATAACATATAATTTCGTTATATATATATATACATATAATGTGTGTGTGCATTTGATCTCTAAAATATAGATATACATATTGATATATTTGTATACAAATAAATACACATTGGCCTTTATCATAGAGCGAGGGGGGTAGTATACTTGTCATTCATACGCGAAACTCATACCTAACGACGCCCGATTGTCCAGGTAAATTATGGCGAAGTCATCGTTAAGATGAGGACAATGAGATTTTTAAAAAATCATTTAATGATTCACCTGCGCTCAACCCTAACCCGAATCCTAACCCTAACCCTAACCCTAATCCTAAACTCTAACCCTAACCTAAACCCTAACCCTGACCCTGTTTTTATCATTTTTCCCCCTTCATTTTACAGGCATAGAAAAGGACACAAGTTGTGACGTTTGTGTCAAGTCAGGGGTCATGGCGTTTAAGTCAAAGACTAATAGGGATTGTTGTTGCTGTTGTTGTTGTTGTTGTTGTTGTTGTTGTTGTTGTTGTTGGGTTTGTTTTTTTTTCGTGTTAGATTTCAGCTGTCTTTTTATTTTTATTTTTTTAATAGGAAATGAACTTGAGCATATCGTACGGAATTTACAAAACAATAATAAAAAAAAGACTAAATTGTATAGAACGGATATTTACACAGACATGTACACAATCTGCGACACTGGCATGTCGATGTTATCGATCAACAGCTATTATAAACTTAGATCTCATCAGGAAGAGTTAAAATCCGATCTTAACCGTAGATCATATTTTGTAACAATGAAATGGGGAGAAAAAAAAGAAATTTTAAATCAAAATTTGGAAAGTCACGTGGTTAGAATTGGGACCGTTAAAAATCAATAGAAGTTTATATATATATATATATATATATATATATATATATTCTTTTTTTTGAAAAAACCATAACAATGGTGGTGTAAAATAAATAAAATTTATTTTAATCTTAACTTTCGAGAATATACTTCTCCTTGTCAAAGAGTGTTTTTCTTTTCTTCTTTTTCTTCAGCGTCCGATGGAAATGGACTTCGGGTCAGAAAATCACGTTATGTCTGAAGGCGAGGTCGCGCCAGTTTGAATATGTCTAAATACCCTTTCTTATATATATATATATATATATATATATATATATATATATATATATATATATATATATATGAGAAGAATATTGTAGTTTGCTTGAAGCATTGTGCGTAATATCTAATAAGTATTGTTAGTTTGTGTGCTTATACATTGAAATTGAGTTCGGCTCTGTTGTTTAATATTGGGTTAAACTTTCTGATTAGTATCGATTCTTTGAGTCTGAAGATGTCCTGGTCTCTTTCGATAGCTAATATCCTAACTCGTATGTCTTTGGTGGGGTTTTAGCCATGTGCTATGTACTTTTGGAAGGAAGATGCCTTGGTGGTTACGTGTTCTATGATACAAGTAGCGTTCAATAAGTAATGCCCCTGACCCACTTCCAGTTGTCGCATGTGGTATGTCGCCAGATCAGAAGCACGGGCGTGTGGCTATGAAATCCTCCCCCATCCCCCTTACTCTCCTGACCTTGCAACCTCTGACTTTCATCTCTTCCCAGCCATGAAGTTGTTTTTGAGAATAAAGCGTTTCTCAGATGATGCAGCTTTGATTTCTGAAGTTACGACGTGGTTGGAGGACCAACCTGGGGTGTTCTACAAAAACGGTGTCCAGAGCTGCATCAAATGATGGGAGAAATGCATAACTCTGGGTGGTTCCTATGTAGAGAAAGAATAATAACTGTGCCAAGTTTCATTAATATACTGCGATGGGAAATGGGTCAGGGGCATTACTTATTGAACGCCCCTCGTACGTATCTGCAGTGAGGTTAGGTTAGGGTTTGGATTAGGGTTAGGGTTAGGGTTAATGGTCTCACTGTACTGCCGATGTAGAATTCATTTCATACCGCACATTGTATTTTATATAGTGCATATGTGTGTTTGCATAACCCTCATGGTCCGAACTCAACACTGGTAAATATAATAAAATTGTTTGAAAATTATTGATTTCTCAATATTGTCACTATTTGATTGTTTACCATTTCACGTACCACCGGTGTCACCTAACCAACGCATTGTCACTGTCCTCTAACAATACTTATTATATATATATATATATATATATATATATATATATATATATATATATATGACAAAATGAAAAAGGAAAGCCAAAAACTATGTTATATATGTATTAATCAACGTTTCGTCTTTATTGAAAGACTTCTTCAGGATGAATAAACAATGTAGAAAAATCATACAGAAGTCGAGGCCATCATCCCATTCATCTCGCGTCCTTTGAATAAGACAGGCCACTGCTGATAACGCTATAATCAAAATTATGTTTTTCATTCTCTGCTTGTTCACATCAACAGCCGTGCCGAAGTCTGGACACTTTCTGACAAATTAAAATTAATATTCTGTATGATTTTTCTACATTGCTTTCTTCATCCTGAGAAAGTCTTTCAATAAAGACGAAACGTTGATGAATACAGAAATAACATCTTTATGGGTTTCCTTTTTTAATTATATATATATATATATATATATATATATATATATATATATATATATATATATATATATATATATATATATATATATATATATATATTGCACTAGATAAAGTGAAAGAATAAAATAAGGTGCGAATCAAATTTTATTAGAATTCAATGTTCAAGCAAAGTACTTTAAAGTCCTTAACTCATGAGTTTTCAAAGAAAATCTTCACCACAGATGACCATTACCGCAATGACATTACTGCAGGTAATAAAATTAAACTTTGAAAATATATAAAAATATATATAAAAATACATAAAAGTATATAAAACATCAAATATGTCGGCCCAAAACATACTTTTTTGTTAAACTTATATAGTTCATCCAAGTCATAAAGTTTAAAACAGCTTCAAGAAAGATATCAAAGAGATTGATTAAAAATAATCCAGGTGGTGAATGGTAGTCCAAAAACGAAAAAGTTATCAAGGCGGGAAGTTTGTTTACTATCGATGCACTAGATGACAGTGAAAAGTGTATGCAAATTAATAAAACGATAGAAAAATACAAATCATATGATGTTGAACATAATAATGCCCAAATTAATAATGTCCAATTAAGGGTTCTTATGAACTGATAGGAGTTGTGCAAACCATAACTTCCTGGTTAGATGCAAGCGTCGCTAAGGCCAATTCGAATAAAGTTTATCTATTGCTCTATCCAGCTTCAGTTTTATCTGGATGGTCACTAATTAACCTTATATATATATATATATATATATATATATATATATATATATATATATATATATATATATATATATATATATGCATATACACACACATACACACACATATACGTACACATACACACACACACACACACATATATATATATATATGTGTGTGTGTGTGTTTGTGTATGTGTACGTATATGTGTGTGTATGTGTGTGTATATGCATATATATATATATATATATATATATATTCATATACACACACATACATGTATGTGTACGTATATGTGTGTGTATGTGTGTGTATATGCATATATATATATATATATATATATATATGCATATACACACACATACACACACATATACGTACACATACACACACACACACACATATATATATATATATATATATATATATATATATATATATATATATATATATATATATATATATATATATATATATATATATATATATATACAGGACCTACATACATATACATAAAGTGTATATTACACCATTCTTTTTAAGTCTATTATTATAATGTTTTACTTATTAATATGTAACTATGTAAAAATTAAAAAACATGATAAAAAGCATTGAGGTGTGGGGTGAATGGTGCTAGGCAAATAAATGTAAGAGGCAAAGGCAAGGAGGTTGGGGTGGGAGTGTAAGAATGTAAGAATCAGAGGATGAAAGGGGAAGACAAAACATATCTGTTATTCAAAGTTGGATGAAATTTCGAGATTAGAATAGCTTCCGAAATTCGAAGCTGACCGACATTGCGGACAGAGTTGAGAATGCGGACACTAATAGAGTGATGTGTGTTGCCACATGATATTAAGTGTTTGTGGAAGGAAGAAATGTGGGTGGTAAGATGTTCTTTAATGCGTTGGTGCAGAGGCCTAACGGTGCCACCGATGTAGAACTTCTGACACTTAGCGCATTGTAGGTTGTACACCGTATAGGTGCGGAAGCAGGGGCCAGAGTTGGGGATGGGGCAATTAGCTAGAGAGCAGGGCTCCGGGGTGTAGTGGCTTTTTTTGGACAAATGTTGTCGGAGAGAAGTGCCTGTGTGGGAGAGTTGTATGTTAAGGTTCTCACTACGTATGGCATTTCGGATAGCGGAAGTGATACAGTCGCTAAAGAAGGGGAGCTTAAGGAAGCAAGAGTTAGTGAGAGTGTGGTGTCTACGTCTTTTGGTGTTATTGAGGCTGGATATGGTAGTTAGGGGGGGACCGTTGGTTAATAGGGTTTGGTGGAAGGCTTTTGTGTGTGTTGTTTTATCGGTAGTGGATGAGCATTTGTCCTGTATGCGGGTGATTTCGGTGCGCGCGTAACTGATTTTAGATTTGAGGGGTAGTGCGGATTTGTAGTGGATGAAAAGATTCCTGCAGGCGGGTTTTCTATAGAAGGTGATGTGAAGGGATCCGTCATCATTTATACTAAGTTTAAAGTCTTGGAGTGAGAGAGAGCCTGAGGTGTTGGGATGTTCGATGGTGAATTTAATAAAATAAAAACATGGTTATTGGAATATAATATGAACCTGACTTATATATATATATATATATATATATATATATATATATATATATATATATATATTTATAAGTCATATATTTGGTTGAATAGCGGGAGAGCGAAGTTTAATTATTTTTTCGCTCCGGTGGAAGCTATGACCGAGGTTGCTGACTCAATTCAATCTTATTTTTGTTCAATTCGGATTTAACGGATTCTCCAATTAACCAACGAACTTTGATTTGATTTGGGTTGCCCAGATCAAGACTTTGGAATTTTAAGTGAGTTTATTGAACTTTCTATATTATTTGATTTGATTTATTTATCGTTGTAATAATTAACATACACATTGGATACTTTTCACTTCATCGATTATTCACACATTTCGCGATTGGATAACTTTGTCAACTCCTTCAATTTCTCGTATTTGGACTGGTACTCATCACCTGGATTAATCTTCAGTCAACCCTCTGGATGTCTTTCCTGATTATGTTTGTCAAATTGTATAACCTGGATGGATTATATAGATTTAACAAAAAAGTATGTTTTGGGGTTGACATATTTGATGTTATATATTTTTATGTATTTTTGCATATATTTTTATATATTTTCAAAGTTTAATTTTATTACCTGTAGTAGTATAACTGCGGTAATGGTCCTCTGAGGAGAAGAATTATCTTTGAAAACTCATTAAAGTTCATGCTTGAACCTTGAATTCTAATAAAATTTGATTGACACCTGATTTTATTACTTCATTTTATATTATAATATATATATATATATATATATATATATATATATATATACATAATTTTCTATATGATAATATTTTTCAAATTGACCCATATACACATGTGTTTCATGCCAAACCTGCAATCATCAGTATGGTAGGAGACAATCCCTGCCGGTCACACGGTTCGAACCCCTATACGAAAGTCATGTTTAACTCAGTAGTCGGGGCGCGTACCGATGTGCGCACCACGCATTGTTTAAAATTGGGACAATTAACGTCTTAATCTCAAATTCGGCGGCCATAAGCAGGCCATCGAGAGCACTCAATAAAGTTATGCATTACGCTGTAAATAACGGTTTGTTGTTAACTTACTTGAAGTGCTCAATCTAGCGAGAGCTTTGAATAATTATTTATGAATAATATGTTTCAAATTAACCCATATACACATGCGTGCATGGGATCGAACGCAGTTCCTAAATTCAGACTAGAATCACGAAGCTAACGTCTATGCCCACGTGACCACGAATAAATCGCCACAGACAGTAATTGAAATTAACGTACACTTAGCTGAGGGGCGGGGCATTCGTCTTGTTGTCTTCGAAAGTGTTCGACGCTCGAGCGGAACTTGGCATAATCGCTAGGATGACAACAATCTCGTAACTCCAACAGAAAATAAGAGAATAGAGAACGAAATGCTGCTACGTGTTATCTACACAACAACAGAAAAATAAGAGAAAAGAGAACGAAATGCTGCTACGTGTTATCTACACAACAACAGAAAATAAGAGAAAAGAGAACGAAATGCTGCTACGTGTTATCTACACAACAACAGAAAATAAGAGAATAGAGAACGAAATGCTGCTACGTGTTATCTACACAACAACAGAAAAATTAGAGAAAGGAAAACGAACTGCTACTACATGTCATCTACACAACAACAGAAAAATAAGAGAAAAGAGAACGAAATGCTGCTACTATTAAGACTAGTAAATCTTAAAGGGGAATTAATCACAAATATTTTTTTATATTACATTTTTTTTATACCTACAGAAGATATCGTTTCGGGTTTCTACCCACATCAATTCAGGAGTGGCGGCTGCAAGCGGTCGCATGAGATCGGACGCAGTTCGTAGATTTAGACTAGAATTATATGTATATATACAGGGTGATTCATAAGTCACTTAGCTATTTAAAATGATTCCCATATGAAGCACAAACATACTATGAACTTTTGATCATTGTTATCTTACTCTCTAATTACTGCTATTTGTTATTTTAAATTTGTTCGTTTATATATTTGTTTCTATATATATTTATTTTTATTTATTTAAATTTGTGTAAATCATCATATGTGCTTTTTTATTCAATTTACAATTGAAGAGAAAATTTTTATTGTTATTCATATGGCCAAATTTGATGAATCTCTCACACTTGTTGAAAGGCAATGACGACCTCACATCAAAAATCACTGCCGAGTTTGTTCAAATTAATCAATCAAATATGCTACAAAGAGTCGTAAATTCCTTGCAAAAAAGAATGGAGCTATGCATGCAGAACGAAGGTGGACATTTTGAAAATTTGCTGTAATTTTAAACTCCCATAAATGAATTTGTTGAATAAACTTTCTGTTTTTTATTACCGTATTTTTTAACTTTAGAATTTAAAAAATAAATAGCTAAGTGACTTATGAATCACCCTGTATATATATATATATATATATATATATATATATATATATATATTTGTTATTGTTTATTATCTATGTACGTATACGTTTCGTCCTTAAACCGGGACTCATCAGTATAGAGATATACCTATTCACTACCGGTCATGCGATTCGAATCTCCGGATTACGAGTACTTTACAACTCAAATCCGACGCCTTAACCACACGGCCAATTTTAAATAGCGAATAAACTGTGATAATTCTAACACGTTATCGGCGGCTATAGCGTCTAGAGCGTTCAACATTTTTTAGGAAGGAACGATGCATTTAAAGCTAGTGACGTCATGCTGTGTTAATACTACACATACAGTGCTCTACTTTTTCGAGGAGCGACAAATATTACTATTTCATGTATCCACATAAAATTTTATAAGGAGATATGATTTTCAGTATTTACTTCAACAGTGCTCGATACGTAAGTAGAACTAGGTAGTAAGCTATGAAAATATATTTATGGCAATTAAGCTACACAGAGGCTCCCGCGTTTCATTCCCGTGGGGAATCTTCAGTCTAAAATGCATTTTAGCCTGAAGATTCCCCTCCCCCCCCGGGGATGAAACGCGGGAGCCTCTGTATAGCTTAATTGCCATAAATATATTTTCATAGCTTACTCTCTCTCTCTCTCTCTCTATATATATATATATATATCTATATCTCTCTCTCTCTCTCTCTCTCTCTCTATATATATATATATATATATATATATCTATATATATATATATATATATATATAACATTTCAAACTTAAAAAAAGAAGCAACATTCCTTCAAAAACCATGTGTTAAATGCAGCTATTTTTATTAAAATCAAAATCTTCAGTCTAAAATGCATTTTAGCCTGAAGATTCCCCCCCCCCCCCCCGGGATGAAACGCGGGAGCCTCTGTGTAGCTTAATTGCCATAAATATATTTTCATAGCTTACTCTCTATATACATATATATATAACATTTTAAACTTTAATGCCTTCAAAAACCATGTGTTAAATGCAGCTATTTTTACTAAAATCAAAATAATTATTTTTTTTCGTAACAATCCTTCCTGGTCTTGTAGAAGTGACGTCCGATGTTGTCTGGACGGTGTAAATGTCTCTTTTAAATTTGAACTTTAATCGCGCATGGTCGCTACCTACCAGCGACCATGTGCGCTTTAAGTTCAAATTTAAAAGAGACATTTACACCGTTACGTCCACACAACATCGGGCGTCACATCTACAAGACCAGGAAGGATTGTTACGACAAAAAAATGAGGTTAATACCTTTTATTTGTTTATATCTCTGACGAGGCTTGTTGTACCAAGCGAAATTATTAGATAAAAAAAGTCAAGATGAGAAAAAATATATATTATTTTGATTTTAATTTAAAAAATATCTGCATTTAACACATGTTTATTTGAAGGCATTTTTCCTCTTTATTTAAGTTTATATATATATATATATATATATATATATATATATATATATATATATATATATATATATATATATATATATATATATATATATAAAAAGAAGAAATACAATGTCTGTTTACCATGATTATGGTTTGACAAAACCGAAAATTTGGAATTATAAGAAAAGAAAAAAAAAAAAATGATTAAATAAATTTTCATTTATTGATATGAATTCACGCGTATGTTTACTGGTTTCTAAAAGAAATTTTCAAATATATATATATATATATATATATATATATATATATATATATATATATATATTAGTAGAGAATGGTACTTTGCTTGAAGCATTGCTGGGTATAGTAGTAGTATGTTTTTAAAGGCTGTGGGCAATGCAAATTCCGGGTAAGATGCAAGTTGTAAGGAACAAAAACAATAAATCGATCGAATACGAAATATGACTTACTATTTATTTTTCCTAAAATCTTACAAAACAGCAAGAATGTTTTTAGCTGTTTGTGTTGTGTCCGGATGATTAAAAAAGCATTTTTTAATATTTCGGGAAAAGAAACTTCCCTTTGTCAAAAATAATCAATGCCAGAAGAATTCCCCGACTATGCAGAGAATCGGACAAAATAAAATGGCAGCCATTTTTTGTCAGATTCAAAAATGTATAAAAGATGTACTAGTCTTGAAAGTCGTGAAATTGAGAAAAGTTTGTTGTCATTTGCGACAAAACAAGTTGTGCGCAAGGGTTGAACACTGTTGACAACAATAATAACGCTTTTCCCTGCTTCCCCGGGTAAGTGTATCACAATTTCAATCGCTGTTCGCTCCCATGCGACTGCCCACAACCACTATTCCTGCACTGATGAGAGCAAAAAGAAACGATATCGTCTGTAGGTAAAAAAAAACACTTTAATATTGAATAAAAATAAAATAAAAAAAATAAAAATTGATAATGAATATTGACTGTAATTTCGGGCTATAATCGTCAAGATTTTTAAAGTTTTTTTTAAATTTTGTTTTTGTACAATTTGCACTGAAGATGACCACACCAAGAAATAAATAAATGCATAGGAGCATTTTACAAATATCTTGATGTTAGCCGAAACCATTGTCTGTGAAATAAAAAATAAATAAATTGTAAAAAATGACGTGAATCTGTCCTCTGTAATATTGATGTGGTATTGAACTACATAAAAATACTAAATATAGCATAGCTCTAGCTTTAAACTATTGAGCTATTATAAGTACTTTGTGTTACAAAATAAAAAATACACACACACACTATATGTATATATATATTGATTCTTAGCGGTCCCAATCACGTGACATTCCAAATTTAAATTTTAAATTTCTTTTCTTTTTTCTCCATTTCATTCTTTCCAAATATGATCTAAGGTTAAGATCGGATTCTAACTCTTCCTGATGAGACCTCAGTTTATAATAGCTGTTGATCAATAACATCGACATGCCAGTGTCGCAGATTTTGTACATGTCTGTGTAAATAAAAATAATCATATATAAAAGCTCTATTTCATATTGAGTAGTTTTTATAAACCCGGTTGAAATTCTTTGGATTACTACCCTGTGGAGTTTATATATATATATATATATATATATATATATATATATATATATATATATATATATATATATATATATATATATATAAACATTCAATAAATTAAAACATTACAATTGTTCCAAGAATGAGAACATCAAGTCCAGTAAGTTAATAAAGCTAATCTAAAACGTCGCTTCATCAACACTTTTAGAAACACGTCTTACAGCAAGTCAGAGAAAAATTAAGAAGCTTGTCGTAGAGAAACATCTACTGGCAGAAAGAACCACCGGTTGATATGTTCAGAAGGGGAAGAACACAATGGCACCCACAAACCAAATATATATATATATATATATATATATATATATATATATATATATATATATATATATATTGCAAATTGCGTTCTTTGTACAAATTTGAAACTTTTCTGTTTTTAATTAAAGTTCTGCTGCCAATCGATGATG
>OY744549.1:56735730-56773230 GCA_963556195.1 Sepiola atlantica | reverse complement strand
TCTGTACTCGGTCAGTGAAGGAGAAGTCCTAGATGAGGCAATTCTTATTTTTGTTCCAATTCCAGAGTGTCCCTTTTTGGGGGGGAAGCTTAATTCCATCCCCGCTCCCCACTTCAAAAACTGACCTTGTGTCTCTCGTGAGGAGTAAAGTAAATAGGAGCAATATCCTCCCCCATCATCTACGATTCTTATGCAAAGTATCCCCCCCTCTCCGATGACGTTGGCTACACTTCTTTCTCATTGTGTAATGGCCCCTTTTTTTGTCTCCTTCAGTTTGTGACCCCCTGTTTAAACAACCCTCAGGGTACGGAGATTTATAATTTAGAATGGTCTGCACTGAATACGGAAAGCGTGTGGAGCGGATAGGCCGGAAGAAATACAATGTCTGTCTTCAGACTAGGGTCAAAGGGGTTAGGGTTAGAGGCAAAGGGGTTAGGGTTAGGGTAAAAGGAGTTAGGGTTAGGGTCAAAGGGGTTAGGGTTAGGGTCAAAGGAGTTAGGGTTAGGGTCAAAGGGGTTAGGGTCAAAGGGGTTAGGGTTAGGGTCAAAGGGGTTAGGGCGAAGGTCAAAGGTGTTAAGGTCAAAGGGGTTAGGGTTACGGTCAAAGGGGTTAGGGTTAAGGTCAAAGGGGTAAAGGTTAGGGTCAAAGGGGTTAGGGTTAGAGTCAAAGGGGTTAGGGTTAGGGTCAAAGGAGTTAGGGTTAGGGTCAAAGGGGTTAGGGTTAGGGTCAAAGGGGTTAAGGTTAGGGTCAAAGGGGTTAGGGTTAGGGTCAAAAGGGTTAAGGTTAGGGTCAAAGGGGTAAAGGCTAGGGTTAGGGTCAAAGTGGTTAGGGTTAGGGTCAAAGGGGTTAAGGTTAGGGGCAAAGGGGTTAGGGTTAGGGTCAAAGGGGTTAGGGTTAGGGTCAAAGGGGTTAAGGTTAGGGGCAAAGGGGTTAGGGTTAGGGTCAAAGGGGTTAGGGTTAGGGTCAAAGGGGTTAAGGTTAGGGTCAAAGGGGTTAAGGTTAGGGTTAGGGTCAAAGAGGTTAGGGTTAGGGTCAAAGGGGTTAAGGTTAGGGTCAAAGGGGTGAAGGTTAGGGTTAGGGTCAAAGAGGTTAGGGTTAGGGTCAAAGGAGTTAGGGTTAGGGTCAAAGGGGTTAGGGTTAGGGTCAAAGTAGTTAGGGTTAGGGTAAAAGGGGTTAAGGTTAGGGTCAAAGGGGTTAGGGTTAGGGTTAGGGTCAAAGGGGTTAGGGTTAGGGTCAAAGGGGTTAAGGTTAGGGTCAAAGGGGTTAAGGTTAGGGTCAAAGGGGTTAGGGTTAAGGTTAAGGTAAAAGGGGTTAGAGTTAGGGTTAGGGTCAAAGGGGTTAAGGTTAGGGTCAAAGGGGTTAAGGTTAGGGTTAGGGTCAAAGGGGTTAAGGTTAGGGTCAAAGGGGTTAGGGTTAGGGTTAGGGTCAAAAGGGTTAGGGTTAGGGTAAAAGGGGTTAGAGTTAGGGGCAAAGGGGTTAGGGTTAGGGTCAAAGGGGTTAAGGTTAGGGTCAAAGGGGTTAGGGTTAGGGTAAAAGGGGTTAAGGTTAGGGTTAGGGTCAAAGGGGTTAGGGTTAGGGTAAAAGGGGTTAGAGTTAGGGTCAAAGGGGTTAGGGTTAGGGTCAAAGGGGTTAAGGTTAGGGTCAAAGGGGTTAAGGTTAGGGTTAGGGTCAAAGAGGTTAGGGTTAGGGTCAAAGGAGTTAGGGTTAGGGTCAAAGGGGTTAGGTTTAGGGTCAAAGTAGTTAGGGTTAGGGTAAAAGGGGTTAAGGTTAGGGTCAAAGGGGTTAGGGTTAGGGTTAGGGTCAAAGGGGTTAGGGTTAGGGTCAAAGGGGTTAAGGTTAGGGTCAAAGGGGTTAGGGTTAAGGTTAAGGTAAAAGGGGTTAGAGTTAGGGTTAGGGTCAAAGGGGTTAAGGTTAGGGTCAAAGGGGTTACGGTTAGGGTTAGGGTCAAAGGGGTTAAGGTTAGGGTCAAAGGGGTTAGGGTTAGGGTTAGGGTCAAAGGGGTTAGGGTTAGGGTAAAAGGGGTTAGAGTTAGGGTCAAAGGGGTTAGGGTTAGGGTCAAAGGGGTTAAGGTTAGGGTCAAAGGGGTTAGGGTTAGAGTCAAAGGGGTTAAGGTTAGAGTCAAAGGGGTTAAGGTTAGGGTTAGGGTCAAAGGGGTTAGGGTTAGGGTCAAAGGGGTTAAGGTTAGGGTCAAAGGGGTTAAGGTTAGGGTTAGGGTCAAAGGGGTTAGGGTTAGGGTCAAAGGGGTTAAGGTTAGGGTCAAAGGGGTTACGGTTAGGGTTAGGGTCAAAGGGGTTAGGGTTAGGGTCAAAGGGGTTAGGGTCAAAGGGGTTAAGGTTAGGGTAAAAGGGGTTAAGGTTAGGGTTAGGGTCAAAGGGGTTAGGGTTAGGGTCAAAGGAGTTAGGGTTAGGGTCAAAGGGGTTAGGGTTAGGGTCAAAGTAGTTAGGGTTAGGGTCAAAGGGGTTAAGGTTAGGGTCAAAGGAGTTAGGGTTAGGGTCAAAGGGGTTAGGGTTAGGGTCAAAGTAGTTAGGGTTAGGGTCAAAGGGGTTAGGGTCAAACGGGGTTAGGGTTAGGGTCAAAGGGGGTAGGGTTAAGGTCAAAGGGGTTAGGGTAAAAGGGGTTAGGGTTAGGGTCAAAGGGGTTAGGGTTAAGGTCAAAAGGGTTAAGGTTAGGGTCAAAGGGGTTAGGGTTAGGGTCAAAGGGGTTAGGGTTAGGGTCAAATGAGTTAGGGTTAGGGTCAAAGGGGTTAGAGTTAGGGTCAAAGGGGTTAAGGTTAGGGTCAAAGGGGTTAGGGTTAGGGTCAAAGGGGTTAGGGTTAATGTCAAAGGGGTTTAAGTTAGGGTCAAAGGGGTTAAGGTTAGGGTTAGGGTCAAAGGGGTTAGGGTTAGGGTCAAAGGGGTTAAGGTTAGGGTAAAAGGGGTTAGAGTTAGGGTCAAAGGGGTTAGGGTTAGGGTCAAAGGGGTTACGGTTAGGGTCAAAGGGGTTAAGGTTAGGGTTAGGGTCAAAGGGGTTAGGGTTAGGGTCAAAGGGGTTCAGGTTAGGGTCAAAGAAGTTACGGTTAGGGTTAGGGTCAAAGGGGTTAGGGTTAGGGTCAAAGGGGTTCAGGTTAGGGGTCAAAGAAGTTAAGGTTAGGGTTAGGGTCAAAGGGGTTAGGGTTAGGGTCAAAGGGGTTAAGGTTAGGGTCAAAGGGGTTAAGGTTAGGGTTAGGGTCAAAGGGGTTAGGGTTAGGGTCAAAGGGGTTAAGGTTAGGGTCAAAGGGGTTAAGGTTAGGGTTAGGGTCAAAGGGGTTAGGGTTAGGGTAAAAGGGGTTTAGGGTTGGGTCAAAGGGGTTAAGGTTAGGGTTAGGGTCAAAGGGGTTAGGGTTAGGGTCAAAGGGGTTAAGGTTAGGGTAAAAGGGGTTAGGGTTAGGGTCAAAGGGGTTAGGGTTAGGGTCAAAGGGGTTTAGGGTTGGGTCAAAGGGGTTAAGGTTAGGGTTAGGGTCAAAGGGGTTAGGGTTAGGGTCAAAGGGGTTAAGGTTAGGGTAAAAGGGGTTAGGGTTAGGGTCAAAGGGGTTAGGGTTAGGGTTAAAGGGGTTAAGGTTAGGGTCAAAGGGGTTAAGGTTAGGGTTAGGGTCAAAGGGGTTAGGGTTAGGGTCAAAGGGGTTAAGGTTAGGGTCAAAGGGGTTAAGGTTAGGGTTAGGGTCAAAGGGGTTAGGGTCACGGGTGTTCGCGTTCTGTCCTCAGTTGGATGAGGGGCAGGCCTCCTCGGCTGAGGGATTTTAATAAGTCTTTTTGTCTACATCCAGTGACCCCGCCTCCCCCACACCTTTTAGAGGGGGCAGTGTGTGTAGTATCTGTTCTGGTGCCGCGCTTAGTCGTTTCTGTCCTCGGTCAGCGAAGGAGACGTCCTTCTAGACTGAGACAATTTTAATTTTTGTTCCAATCCAGAATGCCCCTTTTTGGGAAGCTGTGTCCCCCCCCCTCCACACACACACACACATTAAAAAATTGCATGTGTCTAATTTTGCCCTCGTGGGGACGCAAGTAAATAGGAACCATTAATGTGCTTGACCCTTTTTATTTTAAATAATAATAATAATAATAATAATAATAATAATAATAATATATACATATATACGTATATACATATATACATACATACATATATATATATATATATATATATATATATATATATATATATATATATATATATATATATATATATATAGGCAGCATCTTCTCTTGCAGGCAAGTATTGTTGAATATAAGAGACAACTCATGTCTAGATATCCTTTGGTAGATCCTTTCAATAGTCCGAATCAGGATCCTATACCTGATTAACCTCATTCCCCTGAAGATGGACCCGGATGGGCCTGAAAGTACTTGAGAGACAAATCCAAACTATGGCAAATTCATCAGCCAATTCCCCTCTGAAACTAAGATCCTGATTCGGACTATTGAAAGTATCTACCAAAGGATATCTAGGAGTTGTCTTTTATATTCAACAATATATATATATATATATATATATATATATATATATATATATATATATATATATATATATATATATATATATATATATATATATATATATATATATATTTGTAGTCGAAGTTTGCGCCCATCGACCGTCGGAAATTAACTTCCTGCACTGAAGATTGCGTAAGCATGAAACATCGATGTCTGTAGGTAATAAATAATTAATATTTATTTATAAATATTATATATATATATATATATAGTGTGTGTGTCAATTTATATTGAAAAGGAAATCAAAAATGTAAGAATGACAAATCTATTTCAACTTCAGTTATTCAATAAAAGAAATGTTCATTTTTTTCTTTCCTTAAGCCATGGATTTTCAAAGAATGGTTTCTTATCATTAAAGGAATTTAAATACATAGATAAGTTGTCGGAGAATAAACCAAAAGTGATAATTTGAAAAATTTGAAAACGTAGATGTAATTGTGTGAGAAAGTGTCGAAAACTGCAAAAAAAAATATCCAGTAAAAAAAGGTTGAGAATGGAAAGACAAAAATTTAACGTTCATTAAGAATTCTTGTCTGTCCCTTCTCAACCATTTTTTTTCAATGGGACAGAGCTCCAGCCCAAATAGGACAACAGTATTCCATACATGATCTGATTGTAGATTTGTAGAGATAGAGAATAGCCTCAGGTGTGAGAAAGTGTTTGGAGCGATAGAGAGAACTGACTTTACGAGAAGCAGAAAGAGCAATGGATCTAATGTATGAACTCCAAGAAAGATTTGATGAGAGAGAAAGACCAAGAAGTTTCAGAGTCGATTTCTCCTCAAGAGCAGAGCTATCCATGAGAATCTCAGGAAGAAAAGGGACACGCCTACGATTGAAAGACATGAGCTGAGTCTTAACAGGATTAAATGAAACAAGCCATTACGTACTCTAATCCACAACTGAACTCAGGTCAACTTTTAGATTAGCTGCATATTTCGACTGATCCGAGGGAGATGGGCGAAAAGCAACACCAGAATAGAGATTGGTATCATCGATTAGTACCGCCTTCTTTTCCCCGTCCCTTAGTTCCGCCTTCTTTTCCCCGTCCCTTAGTTCCGCCTTCTTTTCCTCGTCCCTTAGTTCCGCCTTCTTTTCCCCGTCCCTTAGTTCCGCCTTCTTTTCCTCGTCCCTTAGTTCCGCCTTCTTTTCCTCGTCCCTTAGTTCCGCCTTCTTTTCCTCGTCCCTTAGTTCCGCCTTCTTTTCCCCGTCCCTTAGTTCCGCCTTCTTTTCCCCGTCCCTTAGTTCCGCCTTCTTTTCCCCGTCCCTTTTGTTCCGCCTTCTTTTCCCCGTCCCTTAGTTTCGCCTTCTTTTCCCCGTCCCTTAGTTCCGATTTCTTTTCCTCGTCCCTTAGTTCCGCCTTCTTTTCCTCGTCCCTTAGTTCCGCCTTCTTTTCCTCGTCCCTTAGTTCCGCCTTCTTTTCCCCGTCCCTTAGTACCGCCTTCTTTTCCCCGTCCCTTAGTTCCGCCTTCTTTTCCTCGTCCCTTAGTTCCGCTTTCTTTTCCTCGTCCCTTAGTTCCGCCTTCTTTTCCTCGTCCCTTAGTTCCGCCTTCTTTTCCTCGTCCCTTAGTTCCGCCTTCTTTTCCCCGTCCCTTAGTACCGCCTTCTTTTCCCCGTCCCTTAGTTCCGCCTTCTTTTCCCCGTCCCTTAGTTCCGCCTTCTTTTCCTCGTCCCTTAGTTCCGCCTTCTTTTCCCCGTCCCTTAGTTCCGCCTTCTTTTCCTCGTCCCTTAGTTCCGCCTTCTTTTCCTCGTCCCTTAGTTCCGCCTTCTTTTCCCCGTCCCTTAGTTCCGCCTTCTTTTCCCCGTCCCTTAGTTCCGCCTTCTTTTCCCCGTCCCTTAGTTCCGCCTTCTTTTCCCCGTCCCTTAGTTCCGCCTTCTTTTCCCCGACCCTTAGTTCCGCCTTCTTTTCCTCGTCCCTTAGTTCCGCCTTCTTTTCCTCGTCCCTTAGTTCCGCCTTCTTTTCCTCGTCCCTTAGTTCCGCCTTCTTTTCCCCGTCCCTTAGTTCCGCCTTCTTTTCCCCGTCCCTTAGTTCCGCCTTCTTTTCCCCGTCCCTTAGTTCCGCCTTCTTTTCCCCGTCCCTTAGTTCCGCCTTCTTTTCCCCGACCCTTAGTTCCGCCTTCTTTTCCTCGTCCCTTAGTTCCGCCTTCTTTTCCACGTCCCTTAGTTCCGCCTTCTTTTCCGCGGGCCTTAGTTTCGCCTTCTTTTCCTCGTCCCTTAGTACCGCCTTCTTTTCCCCGTCCCTTAGTTCCGCCTTCTTTTCCCCGTCCCTTTTGTTCCGCCTTCTTTTCCCCGTCCCTTAGTTTCGCCTTCTTTTCCCCGTCCCTTAGTTCCGCTTTCTTTTCCTCGTCCCTTAGTTCCGCCTTCTTTTCCTCGTCCCTTAGTTCCGCCTTCTTTTCCCCGTCCCTTAGTTCCGCCTTCTTTTCCTCGTCCCTTAGTTCCGCCTTCTTTTCCCCGTCCCTTAGTTCCGCCTTCTTTTCCCCGTCCCTTAGTTCCGCCTTCTTTTCCCCGTCCCTTAGTTCCGCCTTCTTTTCCTCGTCCCTTAGTTCCGCCTTCTTTTCCCCGTCCCTTAGTTCCGCCTTCTTTTCCCCGTCCCTTAGTTCCGCCTTTTTTTCCACGTCCCTTAGTTCCGCTTTCTTTTCCCCGTCCCTTAGTTCCGCCTTCTTTTCCCCGTCCCTTAGTTCCGCCTTCTTTTCCCCGTCCCTTAGTTCCGCCTTCTTTTCCCCGTCCCTTAGTTCCGCCTTCTTTTCCTCGTCCCTTAGTTCCGCCTTATTTTTCTCGTCCCTTAGTTCCGCCTTCTTTTCCTCGTCCCTTAGTTCCGCCTTCTTTTCCCCGTCCCTTAGTTCCGCCTTCTTTTCCCCGTCCCTTAGTTCCGCCTTCTTTTCCTCGTCTCTTAGTTCCGCCTTCTTTTCCTCGTCCCTTAGTTCCGCCTTCTTTTCCTCGTCCCTTAGTTCCGCCTTCTTTTCCCCTGTCCCTTAGTTCCGCCTTCTTTTCCTCATCCCTTAGTTCCGCCTTCTTTTCCATCGTCCCTTAGTTCCGCCTTCTTTTCCCCGTCCCTTAGTTCCGCCTTCTTTTCCCCGTCCCTTAGTTCCGCCTTCTTTTCCCCGTCGTGGGATTAACGAGAAGCAACACCAAGATTAGAATGGTATCATCAGCATAGATGTTAATGTTCTGGAAGAAGAAACCGTGTTGAGCCGTGAGCAACACCAGCATTGATAGGAAAAGAGAAAGACGAAACACCGTCCAAAGATACTTGAAGGAAACAAGGGAAGATGGGAAGTTCTTGGAAAGAAACTTTGTTCATGGAAGTTCCGTTTGATTTTAGATACTTGGAGGAATTAGATCACAAAATTCTGAAGAACACATGTCACAATAGTATTTATAGAAAAGACTGAGACTAGCAACATCACGTCCGTGAGAGGGTTAGGGTGCAGAGAAGAAGAAAGGGTAGGGCCAATCCAATTACAGATACGTTTCTGCACCTTATCAAGAACCCTCAAATAGGACAGAGATTAACCAGCCCAAAAATAGCAACAGTACTCCATAAATACATTCTGATTGTGGATTTGTAGAGATAGAGAATGGCCTCGGGTGTGAGAAAGTGTTTGGAGCGATAGAGAGAACCGACTTTACGAGAAACAGAAAGAGTAATGGATCTAATGTATGAACTCGAAGAAAGATTTGATGAGAGAGAAAGACCAAGAAGTTTCAGAGTTGATTTCTCCTCAAGAGCAGAGCCATCCATAAAATCTCAGGATTAAAAGGGACACGTCTACGATTGAAAGACACGAGCTGAGTATTAAGTAGATTAGATAAAACAAGCCATTTCAACTGAATCCAGGTCAACTTTTAGATTAGCTGCATATTTAAACTGATCTGAGGAAGATGGGCGACAAGCAACACCAGAATAGAGAGCGGTATCGTCAGCATAGATGTTAATTTTCTTAACAATATTAATAACACACATACTCGTCGCATATGTCACATATCAACCAACTCTTTTAATTAACGTACACAGTAAAAATAAACCTACCCCTATTTAATTAACGTACACAGTAAAAATAACCCTAACACCCTATTTAATTAACGTACACAGTAAAAATAACCCTAACCCCCTATTTAATTAACGTACACAGTAAAAATAACCCTAACCCCCTATTTAATGAACGTACACCGTAAAAATAAACCTAACCCCCTATTTAATTAACGTACACAGTAAAAATAAACCTAACCCCCTATTTAATTAAGGTACACAGTAAAAATAACCCTAACCCCCTATTTAATTAACGTACACAGTAAAAATAACCCTAACCCCCTATTTAATGAACGTACACCGTAAAAATAAACCTAACCCCCTATTTAATTAACGTACACAGTAAAAATAAACCTAACCCCCTATTTAATTAAGGTACACAGTAAAAATAAACCTACCCCCCTATTTAATTAACGTACACAGTAAAAATAAACCTAACCCCCTATTTAATGAACGTACACCGTAAAAATAACCCTAACAATAACCCCCTATTTAATTAACGTAGACAGTAACAAATAAGCCTAACCCCTTATCTAATTAACGTACACAGTAAAAATAACCCTAACCCTAACACTAACTTCCTTATTAAATTAACGTACACAGTAAAAATAACCCTAACCCTAACCCTAACGCCCTATTTAATTAACGTACACAGTAAAAATAACCCTAACCCTAACGTCCTATATAATTAACGTACACAGAAAAAATAACCCTAACCCTACCCCTAACGCCCAATTTAATCAACGTACACAGTAAAAATAACCCTAACCCTAACCCTAACACTAATTTCCTTATTAAATTAACGTACACAGTAAAAATAACCTTAACCCTAACCCTAACCCTAACTTCCTTATTAAATTAACGTACACAGTAAAAATAACCCTAACCCTAACCCTAACGCCCTATTTAATTAACGTACACAGTAAAAATAACCCTAACCCTAACGTCCTATTTAATTAACGTACACAGAAAAAATAACCCTAACCCTACCCCTAACGCCCTATTTAATCAACGTACACAGTAAAAATTACCCTAACCCTAACCCTAACACAAATTTCCTTATTAAATTAACGTACACAGTAAAAATAACCCTAACCCTAACCCTAACCCTAACTTCCTTATTAAATTAACGTACACAGTAAAAATAACCCTAACCCTTACTCACTATTTAATTAACGTACACAGTAAAAATAACCCTAACCCTTACTCACTATTTAATTAACGTACACAGTAAAAATAACCCTAACCCTAACCCTTACTCACTATTTAATTAACGTACACAGTAAAAATAACCCTAACCCTAACCCTTACTCACTATTTAATTAACGTACACAGTAAAAATAACCCTAACCCTAACCCTTACTCACTATTTAATTAACGTACACAGTAAAAATAACCCTAACCCTTACTCACTATTTAATTAACGTACCTAGTAAAAATAACCCTAACCCTAACCCTTACTCACTATTTAATGAACGTACACAGTAAAAATAACTCTAACCCTAACCCTTACTCACTATTTACTTAACGTACACAGTAAAAATAACCCTAACCCTTACTCACTATTTAATTAACGTACACAGTAAAAATAACCCTAACCCTTACTCACCATTTAATTAACGTACACAGTAAAAAAAACCCTAACCCTTACTCACTATTTAATTAACGTACACAGTAAAAATAACCCTAACCCTAACCCTTACTCACTATTTAATTAACGTACACAGTAAAAATAACCCTAACCCTTACTCACTATTTAATTAACGTACACAGTAAAAATAACCCTAACCCTAACCCTTACTCACTATTTAATTAACGTACACAGTAAAAATAACCCTAACCCTTACTCACTATTTAATTAACGTACACAGTAAAAATAACCCTAACTCTTACTCACTATTTAATTAACGTACACAGTAAAAATAACCCTAACCCTAACCCTTACTCACTATTTAATTAACGTACACAGTAAAAAATAACCCTAACCCTAACCCTTACTCACTATTTAATAAACGTACACAGTAAAAATAACCCTAACCCTTACTCACTATTTAATTAACGTACACAGTAAAAATAACCCTAACTCTTACTCACTATTTAATTAACGTACACAGTAAAAATAACCCTAACCCTAACCCTTACTCACTATTTAATAAACGTACACAGTAAAAATAACCCTAACCCTTACTCACTATTTAATTAACGTACACAGTAAAAATAACCCTAACTCTTACTCACTATTTAATTAACGTACACAGTAAAAATAACCCTAACCCTAACCCTTACTCACTATTTAATAAACGTACACAGTAAAAATAACCCTAACCCTTACTCACTATTTAATTAACGTACACAGTAAAAATAACCCTAACTCTTACTCACTATTTAATTAACGTACACAGTAAAAAATAACCCTAACCCTAACCCTTACTCACTATTTAATAAACGTACACAGTAAAAATAACCCTAACCCTTACTCACTATTTAATTAACGTACACAGTAAAAATAACCCTAACTCTTACTCACTATTTAATTAACGTACACAGTAAAAATAACCCTAACCCTAACCCTTACTCACTATTTAATTAACGTACACAGTAAAAAATAACCCTAACCCTAACCCTTACTCACTATTTAATTAACGTACACAGTAAAAATAACCCTAACCCTTACTCACTATTTAATTAACGTACACAGAAAAAATAACCCTAACCCTTACTGACTATTTAATTAACGTACACAGTAAAAATAACCCGAACCCTAACCCTTACTCACTATTTAATAAACGTACACAGTAAAAATAACCCTAACCCTTACTCACTATTTAATTAACGTACACAGTAAAAATAACCTTAACCCTAACCCTTACTCACTATTTAATTAACGTACACAGTAAAAAATAACCCAAACCCTAACCCTTACACACTATTTAATTAACGTACACAGTAAAAATAACCCTAACCCTTACTCACTATTTAATTAACGTACACAGTAAAAATAACCCTAACCCTTACTCACTATTTAATAAACGTACACAGTAAAAATAACCCTAACCCTTACTCACTATTTAATTAACGTACACAGTAAAAATAACCCTAACCCTAACCCTTACTCACTATTTAATTAACGTACACAGTAAAAAATAACCCAAACCCTAACCCTTACACACTATTTAATTAACGTACACAGTAAAAATAACCCTAACTCTTACTCACCATTTAATTAACGTACACAGTAAAAATAACCCTAACCCTTACTCACTATTTAATTAACGTACACAGTAAAAATAACCCTAACCCTAACCCTTACTCACTATTTAATTAACGTACACAGTAAAAATAACCCTAACCCTTACTCACTATTTAATTAACGTACACAGTAAAAATAACCCTAACCCTAACCCTTACTCACTATTTAATTAACGTACACAGTAAAAATAACCCTAACCCTTACTCACTATTTAATTAACGTACACAGTAAAAATAACCCTAACCCTAACCCTTACTCACTATTTAATTAACGTACACAGTAAAAAATAACCCTAACCCTAACCCTTACTCACTATTTAATTAACGTACACAGTAAAAATAACCCTAACCCTTACTCACTATTTAATTAACGTACACAGTAAAAATAACCCTAACCCTAACCCTTACTCACTATTTAATTAACGTACACAGTAAAAATAACCCTAACCCTTACTCACTATTTAATTAACGTACACAGTAAAAATAACCCTAACCCTAACCCTTACTCACTATTTAATTAACGTACACAGTAAAAAATAACCCTAACCCTAACCCTTACTCACTATTTAATTGACGTACACAGTAAAAATAACCCTAACCCTTACTCACTATTTAATTAACGTACACAGTAAAAATAACCCTAACCCTAACCCTTACTCACTATTTAATTAACGTACACAGTAAAAATAACCCTAACCCTTACTCACTATTTAATTAACGTACACAGTAAAAATAACCCTAACCCTAACCCTTACTCACTATTTAATTAACGTACACAGTAAAAATAACCCTAACCCTTACTCACTATTTAATTAACGTACACAGTAAAAATAACCCTAACCCTAACCCTTACTCACTATTTAATTAACGTACACAGTAAAAATAACCCTAACCCTTACTCACTATTTAATTAACGTACACAGTAAAAATAACCCTAACCCTAACCCTTACTCACTATTTAATTAACGTACACAGTAAAAAATAACCCTAACCCTAACCCTTACTCACTATTTAATTAACGTACACAGTAAAAATAACCCTAACCCTTACTCACTATTTAATTAACGTACACAGTAAAAATAACCCTAACCCTAACCCTTACTCACTATTTAATTAACGTACACAGTAAAAAATAACCCAAACCCTAACCCTTACACACTATTTAATTAACGTACACAGTAAAAATAACCCTAACCCTTACTCACTATTTAATTAACGTACACAGTAAAAATAACCCTAACCCTTACTCACTATTTACTTAACGTACACAGTAAAAATAACCCTAACCCTTACTCACTATTTAATTAACGTACACAGTAAAAATAACCCTAACCCCAACCCTTACTCACTATTTAATTAACGTACACAGTAAAAATAACCCTAACCCCAACCCTTACTCACTATTTAATTAACGTACACAGTAAAAATAACCCTAACCCTTACTCACTATTTAATTAACGTACACAGTAAAAATAACCCTAACCCCAACCCTTACTCACTATTTAATTAACGTACACAGTAAAAATAACCCTAACCCCAACCCTTACTCACTATTTAATTAACGTACACAGTAAAAATAACCCTAACCCCAACCCTTACTCACTATTTAATTAACGTACACAGTAAAAAATAACCCAAACCCTAACCCTTACTCACTATTTAATTAACGTACACAGTAAAAATAACCCTAACCCTTACTGACTATTTAATTAACGTACACAGTAAAAATAACCCTAACCCTAACCCTTACTCACTATTTAATAAACGTACACAGTAAAAATAACCCTAACCCTTACTCACTATTTAATTAACGTACACAGTAAAAATAACCCTAACCCTAACCCTTACTCACTATTTAATTAACGTACCTAGTAAAAATAACCCAAACCCTAACCCTTACTCACTATTTAATTAACGTACACAGAAAAAATAACCCTAACCCTTACTGACTATTTAATTAACGTACACAGTAAAAATAACCCTAACCCTAACCCTTACTCACTATTTAATAAACGTACACAGTAAAAATAACCCTAACCCTTACTCACTATTTAATTAACGTACACAGTAAAAAATAACCCAAACCCTAACCCTTACACACTATTTAATTAACGTACACAGTAAAAATAACCCTAACCCTTACTCACTATTTAATTAACGTACACAGTAAAAATAACCCTAACCCTTACTCACTATTTACTTAACGTACACAGTAAAAATAACCCTAACCCTTACTCACTATTTAATTAACGTACACAGTAAAAATAACCCTAACCCCAACCCTTACTCACTATTTAATTAACGTACACAGTAAAAATAACCCTAACCCCAACCCTTACTCACTATTTAATTAACGTACACAGTAAAAATAACCCTAACCCTTACTCACTATTTAATTAACGTACACAGTAAAAATAACCCTAACCCTAACCCTTACTCAGTATTTAATTAACGTACACAGTAAAAATAACCCTAACCCTTACTCACTATTTAATTAACGTACACAGTAAAAATAACCCTAACCCTAACCCTTACTCACTATTTAATTAACGTACACAGTAAAAATAACTCTAACCCTTACTCACTATTTAATTAACGTACACAGTAAAAATAACCCTAACCCTAACCCTTACTCACTATTTAATTAACGTACACAGTAAAAATAACCCTAACCCTAACACTTACTCACTATTTAATTAACGTACACAGTAAAAATAACCCTAACCCTTACTCACTATTTAATTAACGTACACAGTAAAAATAACCCTAACCCTTACTCACTATTTAATTAACGTACACAGTAAAAATAACCCTAACCCTAACCCTTACTCACTATTTAATTAACGTACACAGTAAAAATAACCCTAACCCTAACCCTTACTCACTATTTAATTAACGTACACAGTAAAAATAACCCTAACCCTAACACTTACTCAGTATTTAATTAACGTACACAGTAAAAATAACCCTAACCCTTACTCACTATTTAATTAACGTACACAGTAAAAATAACCCTAACCCTAACCCTTACTCACTATTTAATTAACGTACACAGTAAAAATAACCCTAACCCTAACACTTACTCACTATTTAATTAACGTACACAGTAAAAATAACCCTAACCCTTACTCACTATTTAATTAACGTACACAGTAAAAATAACCCTAACCCTAACTTTTACTCACTATTTAATTAACGTACACAGTAAAAATAACCCTAACCCTAACCCTTACTCACTATTTAATTAACGTACACAGTAAAAATAACCCTAACCCTAACCCTTACTCACTATTTAATTAACGTACACAGTAAAAATAACCCTAACCCTAACCCTTACTCACTATTTAATTAACGTACACAGTAAAAATAACCCTAACCCTAACACTTACTCACTATTTAATTAACGTACACAGTAAAAATAACCCTAACCCTTACTCACTATTTAATTAACGTACACAGTAAAAATAACCCTAACCCTAACTTTTACTCACTATTTAATTAACGTACACAGTAAAAATAACCCTAACCCTAACCCTTACTCACTATTTAATTAACGTACACAGTAAAAATAACCCTAACCCTAACCCTTACTCACTATTTAATTAACGTACACAGTAAAAATAACCCTAACCCTAACACTTACTCACTATTTAATTAACGTACACAGTAAAAATAACCCTAACCCTTACTCACTATTTAATTAACGTACACAGTAAAAATAACCCTAACCCTAACTTTTACTCACTATTTAATTAACGTACACAGTAAAAATAACCCTAACCCTAACCCTTACTCACTATTTAATTAACGTACACAGTAAAAATAACCCTAACCCTAACCCTTACTCACTATTTAATTAACGTACACAGTAAAAATAACCCTAACCCTAACTTTTACTCACTATTTAATTAACGTACACAGTAAAAATAACCCTACCCCTAACCCTTACTCACTATTTAATTAACGTACACAGTAAAAATAACCCTAACCCTAACCATTACTCACTATTTAATTAACGTACACAGTAAAAATAACCCTAACCCTAACCCTTACTCACTATTTAATTAACGTACACAGTAAAAATAACCCTGACCCTAACCCTTACACACTATTTAATTAACGTACACAGTAAAAATAACCCTAACCCTAACCCTTACTCACTATTTAATTAACGTACACAGTAAAAATAACCCTAACCCTAACCCTTACTCACTATTTAATTAACGTACACAGTAAAAATAACCCTAACCCTAACCCTTACTCACTATTTAATTAACGTACACAGTAAAAATAACCCTAACCCTAACCCTTACTCACTATTTAATTAACGTACACAGTAAAAATAACCCTAACCCTAACCCTTACTCACTATTTAATTAACGTACACAGTAAAAATAACCCTAACCCTAACCCTTACTCACTATTTAATTAACGTACACAGTAAAAATAACCCTAACCCTTACTCACTATTTAATTAACGTACCTAGTAAAAATAACCCTAACCCTTACTCACTATTTAATTAACGTACCTAGTAAAAATAACCCTAACCCTAACCCTTACTCACTATTTAATTAACGTACACAGTAAAAATAACCCTAACCCTAACCCTTACTCACTATTTAATTAACGTACACAGTAAAAATAACCCTAACCCTAACCCTTACTCACTATTTAATTAACGTACACAGTAAAAATAACCCTAACCCTAACCCTTACTCACTATTTAATTAACGTACACAGTAAAAATAACCCTAACCCTAACCCTTACTCACTATTTAATTAACGTACACAGTAAAAATAACCCTAACCCTAACCCTTACTCACTATTTAATTAACGTACACAGTAAAAATAACCCTAACCCTAACCCTTACTCACTATTTAATTAACGTACACAGTAAAAATAACCCTAACCCTTACTCACTATTTAATTAACGTACCTAGTAAAAATAACCCTAACCCTTACTCACTATTTAATTAACGTACCTAGTAAAAATAACCCTAACCCTAACACTTACTCACTATTTAATTAACGTACACAGTAAAAATAACCCTAACCCTTACTCACTATTTAATTAACGTACACAGTAAAAATAACCCTAACCCTAACCCTTACTCACTATTTAATTAACGTACCTAGTAAAAATAACCCTAACCCTAACACTTACTCACTATTTAATTAACGTACACAGTAAAAATAACCCTAACCCTTACTCACTATTTAATTAACGTACACAGTAAAAATAACCCTACCCCTAACCCTTACTCACTATTTAATTAACGTACACAGTAAAAATAACCCTAACCCTAACCCTTACTCACTATTTAATTAACGTACACAGTAAAAATAACCCTACCCCTAACCCTTACTCACTATTTAATTAACGTACACAGTAAAAATAACCCTAACCCTAACCATTACTCACTATTTAATTAACGTACACAGTAAAAATAACCCTAACCCTAACCCTTACTCACTATTTAATTAACGTACACAGTAAAAATAACCCTAACCCTTACTCACTATTTAATTAACGTACACAGTAAAAATAACCCTAACCCTAACCCTTACTCACTATTTAATTAACGTACACAGTAAAAATAACCCTAACCCTTACTCACTATTTAATTAACGTACCTAGTAAAAATAACCCTAACCCTAACACTTACTCACTATTTAATTAACGTACACAGTAAAAATAACCCTAACCCTTACTCACTATTTAATTAACGTACACAGTAAAAATAACCCTAACCCTAACCCTTACTCACTATTTAATTAACGTACCTAGTAAAAATAACCCTAACCCTAACACTTACTCACTATTTAATTAACGTACACAGTAAAAATAACCCTAACCCTTACTCACTATTTAATTAACGTACACAGTAAAAATAACCCTAACCCTAACCCTTACTCACTATTTAATTAACGTACCTAGTAAAAATAACCCTAACCCTAACACTTACTCACTATTTAATTAACGTACACAGTAAAAATAACCCTAACCCTTACTCACTATTTAATTAACGTACACAGTAAAAATAACCCTAACCCTAACCCTTACTCACTATTTAATTAACGTACCTAGTAAAAATAACCCTAACCCTAACACTTACTCACTATTTAATTAACGTACACAGTAAAAATAACCCTAACCCTTACTCACTATTTAATTAACGTACACAGTAAAAAATAACCCTAACCCTAACCCTTACTCACTATTTAATTAACGTACACAGTAAAAATAACCCTAACCCTAACCCTTACTCACTATTTAATTAACGTACCTAGTAAAAATAACCCTAACCCTAACACTTACTCACTATTTAATTTACGTACACAGTAAAAATAACCCTAACCCTTACTCACTATTTAATTAACGTACACAGTAAAAATAACCCTAACCCTAACCCTTACTCACTATTTAATTAACGTACCTAGTAAAAATAACCCTAACCCTAACCCTTACTCACTATTTAATTAACGTACACAGTAAAAATAACCCTAACCCTAACACTTACTCACTATTTAATTAACGTACCTAGTAAAAATAACTCTAACCCTAACCCTTACTCACTATTTAATTAACGTACCTAGTAAAAATAACCCTAACCCTAACCCTTACTCACTATTTAATTAACGTACACAGTAAAAATAACCCTAACCCTTACTCACTATTTAATTAACGTACCTAGTAAAAATAACCCTAACCCTAACCCTTACTCACTATTTAATTAACGTACCTAGTAAAAATAACCCTAACCCTAACACTTACTCACTATTTAATTAACGTACACAGTAAAAATAACCCTAACCCTTACTCACTATTTAATTAACGTACACAGTAAAAATAACCCTAACCCTAACTTTTACTCACTATTTAATTAACGTACACAGTAAAAATAACCCTAACCCTAACTTTTATTCACTATTTAATTAACGTACACAGTAAAAATAACCCTAACCCTAACCCTTACTCACTATTTAATTAACGTACACAGTAAAAATAACCCTAACCCTTACTCACTATTTAATTAACGTACACAGTAAAAATAACCCTAACCCTAACCCTTACTCACTATTTAATTAACGTACACAGTAAAAATAACCCTAACCCTAACACTTACTCACTATTTAATTAACGTACACAGTAAAAATAACCCTAACCCTTACTCACTATTTAATTAACGTACACAGTAAAAATAACCCTAACCCTAACTTTTATTCACTATTTAATTAACGTACACAGTAAAAATAACCCTAACCCTAACCCTTACTCACTATTTAATTAACGTGCACAGTACAAATAACCCTAACCCTTACTCACTATTTAATTAACGTACACAGTAAAAATAACCCTAACCTTTACTCACTATTTAATTAACGTACACAGTAAAAATAACCCTTACCCTAACCTTACTCACTATTTAATTAACGTACACAGTAAAAATAACCCTAACCCTAACCCTTACTCACTATTTAATTAACGTACCTAGTAAAAATAACCCTAACCCTAACCCTTACTCACTATTTAATTAACGTACACAGTAAAAATAACCCTAACCCTAACCCTTACTCACTATTTAATTAACGTACACAGTAAAAATAACCCTAACCCTAACCCTTACTCACTATTTAATTAACGTACACAGTAAAAATAACCCTAACCCTAACCCTAACTTACTATTTAATTAACGTACACAGTAAAAATAACCCTAACCCTAACCCTAACTTACTATTTAATTAACATACCCATAAAAATAACCCTAACGCTAACCCTTACTCACTATTTAATTAACGTACCTAGTAAAAATAACTCTAACCCTAACCCTTACTCACTATTTAATTAACGTACCTAGTAAAAATAACCCTAACCCTAACCCTTACTCACTATTTAATTAACGTACACAGTAAAAATAACCCTAACCCTAACCCTTACTCACTATTTAATTAACGTACACAGTAAAAATAACCCTAACCCTAACCCTTACTCACTATTTAATTAATGTACACAGTAAAAATAACCCTAACCCTTACCCTTACTCACTATTTAATTAACGTACACAGTAAAAATAACCCTAACCCTAACCCTTACTCACTATTGAATTAACGTACACAGTAAAAATAACCCTAACCCTAACCCTTACTCACTATTTAATTAACGTACACAGTAAAAATAACCCTAACCCTAACCCTTACTCACTATTTAATTAACGTACACAGTAAAAATAACCCTAACCCTTACTCACTATTTAATTAACGTACACAGTAAAAATAACCCTAACCCTAACCCTTACTCACTATTTAATTAACGTACACAGTAAAAATAACCCTAACCCTAACCCTTACTCACTATTTAATTAACGTACACAGTAAAAATAACCCTAACCCTTACTCACTATTTAATTAACGTACACAGTAAAAATAACCCTAACCCTAACCCTTACTCACTATTTAATTAACGTACACAGTAAAAATAACCCTAACCCTAACCCTTACTCACTATTTAATTAACGTACCTAGTAAAAATAACCCTAACCCTAACCCTTACTCACTATTTAATTAACGTACACAGTAAAAATAACCCTAACCCTTACTCACTATTTAATTAACGTACATAGTAAAAATAACCCTAACCCTTACCCTTACTCACTATGTAATTAATGTACACAGTAAAAATAACCCTAACCCTTACCCTTACTCACTATTTAATTAACGTACACAGTAAAAATAACCCTAACCCTTACCCTTACTCACTATTTAATTAACGTACACAGTAAAAATAACCCTAACCCTAACCCTTACTCACTATTTAATTAACGTACACAGTAAAAATAACCCTAACCCTTACTCACTATTTAATTAACGTACACAGTAAAAATAACCCTAACCCTAACCCTTACTCACTATTTAATTAACGTACCTAGTAAAAATAACCCTAACCCTAACCCTTACTCACTATTTAATTAACGTACACAGTAAAAATAACCCTAACCCTTACTCACTATTTAATTAACGTACACAGTAAAAATAACCCTAACCCTTACCCTTACTCACTATGTAATTAATGTACACAGTAAAAATAACCCTAACCCTTACCCTTACTCACTATTTAATTAACGTACACAGTAAAAATAACCCTAACCCTTACCCTTACTCACTATTTAATTAACGTACACAGTAAAAATAACCCTAACCCTAACCCTTACTCACTATTTAATTAACGTACACAGTAAAAATAACCCTAACCCTAACCCTTACTCACTATTTAATTAACGTACACAGTAAAAATAACCCTAACCCTAACCCTTACTCACTATTTAATTAACGTACACATTAAAAATAACCCTAACCCTTACTCACTATTTAATTAACGTACACAGTAAAAATAACCCTAACCCTAACCCTTACTCACTATATAATTAACGTACACAGTAAAAATAACCCTAAACCTAACCCTTACTCACTATTTAATTAACGTACACAGTAAAAATAACCCTAACCCTTACCCTTACTCACTATGTAATTAATGTACACAGTAAAAATAACCCTAACCCTTACCCTTACTCACTATTTAATTAACGTACACAGTAAAAATAACCCTAACCCTTACCCTTACTCACTATTTAATTAACGTACACAGTAAAAATAACCCTAACCCTAACCCTTACTCACTATTTAATTAACGTACACAGTAAAAATAACCCTAACCCTTACTCACTATTTAATTAACGTACACATTAAAAATAACCCTAACCCTTACTCACTATTTAATTAACGTACACAGTAAAAATAACCCTAACCCTAACCCTTACTCACTATTTAATTAGCGTACACAGTAAAAATAACCCTAAACCTAACCCTTACTCACTATTTAATTAACGTACACAGTAAAAATAACCCTAACCCTAACCCTTACTCACTATTTAATTAACGTACACAGTAAAAATAACCCTAACCCTTACTCACTATTTAATTAACGTACCTAGTAAAAATAACCCTAACCCTAACCCTTACTCACTATTTAATTAACGTACCTAGTAAAAATAACCCTAACCCTAACACTTACTCACTATTTAATTAACGTACACAGTAAAAATAACCCTAACCCTTACTCACTATTTAATTAACGTACACAGTAAAAATAACCCTAACCCTAACTTTTACTCACTATTTAATTAACGTACACAGTAAAAATAACCCTAACCCTAACTTTTATTCACTATTTAATTAACGTACACAGTAAAAATAACCCTAACCCTAACCCTTACTCACTATTTAATTAACGTACACAGTAAAAATAACCCTAACCCTTACTCACTATTTAATTAACGTACACAGTAAAAATAACCCTAACCCTAACCCTTACTCACTATTTAATTAACGTACACAGTAAAAATAACCCTAACCCTAACACTTACTCACTATTTAATTAACGTACACAGTAAAAATAACCCTAACCCTTACTCACTATTTAATTAACGTACACAGTAAAAATAACCCTAACCCTAACTTTTATTCACTATTTAATTAACGTACACAGTAAAAATAACCCTAACCCTAACCCTTACTCACTATTTAATTAACGTGCACAGTACAAATAACCCTAACCCTTACTCACTATTTAATTAACGTACACAGTAAAAATAACCCTAACCTTTACTCACTATTTAATTAACGTACACAGTAAAAATAACCCTTACCCTAACCTTACTCACTATTTAATTAACGTACACAGTAAAAATAACCCTAACCCTAACCCTTACTCACTATTTAATTAACGTACCTAGTAAAAATAACCCTAACCCTAACCCTTACTCACTATTTAATTAACGTACACAGTAAAAATAACCCTAACCCTAACCCTTACTCACTATTTAATTAACGTACACAGTAAAAATAACCCTAACCCTAACCCTTACTCACTATTTAATTAACGTACACAGTAAAAATAACCCTAACCCTAACCCTAACTTACTATTTAATTAACGTACACAGTAAAAATAACCCTAACCCTAACCCTAACTTACTATTTAATTAACATACCCATAAAAATAACCCTAACGCTAACCCTTACTCACTATTTAATTAACGTACCTAGTAAAAATAACTCTAACCCTAACCCTTACTCACTATTTAATTAACGTACCTAGTAAAAATAACCCTAACCCTAACCCTTACTCACTATTTAATTAACGTACACAGTAAAAATAACCCTAACCCTAACCCTTACTCACTATTTAATTAACGTACACAGTAAAAATAACCCTAACCCTAACCCTTACTCACTATTTAATTAATGTACACAGTAAAAATAACCCTAACCCTTACCCTTACTCACTATTTAATTAACGTACACAGTAAAAATAACCCTAACCCTAACCCTTACTCACTATTGAATTAACGTACACAGTAAAAATAACCCTAACCCTAACCCTTACTCACTATTTAATTAACGTACACAGTAAAAATAACCCTAACCCTAACCCTTACTCACTATTTAATTAACGTACACAGTAAAAATAACCCTAACCCTTACTCACTATTTAATTAACGTACACAGTAAAAATAACCCTAACCCTAACCCTTACTCACTATTTAATTAACGTACACAGTAAAAATAACCCTAACCCTAACCCTTACTCACTATTTAATTAACGTACACAGTAAAAATAACCCTAACCCTTACTCACTATTTAATTAACGTACACAGTAAAAATAACCCTAACCCTAACCCTTACTCACTATTTAATTAACGTACACAGTAAAAATAACCCTAACCCTAACCCTTACTCACTATTTAATTAACGTACCTAGTAAAAATAACCCTAACCCTAACCCTTACTCACTATTTAATTAACGTACACAGTAAAAATAACCCTAACCCTTACTCACTATTTAATTAACGTACATAGTAAAAATAACCCTAACCCTTACCCTTACTCACTATGTAATTAATGTACACAGTAAAAATAACCCTAACCCTTACCCTTACTCACTATTTAATTAACGTACACAGTAAAAATAACCCTAACCCTTACCCTTACTCACTATTTAATTAACGTACACAGTAAAAATAACCCTAACCCTAACCCTTACTCACTATTTAATTAACGTACACAGTAAAAATAACCCTAACCCTTACTCACTATTTAATTAACGTACACAGTAAAAATAACCCTAACCCTAACCCTTACTCACTATTTAATTAACGTACCTAGTAAAAATAACCCTAACCCTAACCCTTACTCACTATTTAATTAACGTACACAGTAAAAATAACCCTAACCCTTACTCACTATTTAATTAACGTACACAGTAAAAATAACCCTAACCCTTACCCTTACTCACTATGTAATTAATGTACACAGTAAAAATAACCCTAACCCTTACCCTTACTCACTATTTAATTAACGTACACAGTAAAAATAACCCTAACCCTTACCCTTACTCACTATTTAATTAACGTACACAGTAAAAATAACCCTAACCCTAACCCTTACTCACTATTTAATTAACGTACACAGTAAAAATAACCCTAACCCTAACCCTTACTCACTATTTAATTAACGTACACAGTAAAAATAACCCTAACCCTAACCCTTACTCACTATTTAATTAACGTACACATTAAAAATAACCCTAACCCTTACTCACTATTTAATTAACGTACACAGTAAAAATAACCCTAACCCTAACCCTTACTCACTATATAATTAACGTACACAGTAAAAATAACCCTAAACCTAACCCTTACTCACTATTTAATTAACGTACACAGTAAAAATAACCCTAACCCTTACCCTTACTCACTATGTAATTAATGTACACAGTAAAAATAACCCTAACCCTTACCCTTACTCACTATTTAATTAACGTACACAGTAAAAATAACCCTAACCCTTACCCTTACTCACTATTTAATTAACGTACACAGTAAAAATAACCCTAACCCTAACCCTTACTCACTATTTAATTAACGTACACAGTAAAAATAACCCTAACCCTTACTCACTATTTAATTAACGTACACATTAAAAATAACCCTAACCCTTACTCACTATTTAATTAACGTACACAGTAAAAATAACCCTAACCCTAACCCTTACTCACTATTTAATTAGCGTACACAGTAAAAATAACCCTAAACCTAACCCTTACTCACTATTTAATTAACGTACACAGTAAAAATAACCCTAACCCTAACCCTTACTCACTATTTAATTAACGTACACAGTAAAAATAACCCTAACCCTAACCCTTACTCACTATTTAATTAACGTACACAGTAACAATAACCCTAACCCTTACTCACTATTTAATTAACGTACCTAGTGAAAATAACCCTAACCCTTACTCACTATTTAATTAACGTACCTAGTAAAAATAAGAAAAAAGAAATATTCCTATTTTTAACTTTATTTATTGCGATTTTCTTTTAAGGTTTTTCATTTTTTTTTTTTTTTTTTTTTTTGTCGGGTCGACCCCAAATATGATTTCAATTCATTCCGTCTCTTGGGGTCGCCAGAATCCTCATCAGGTAAGTGACCAATGGCACCGAGCTTCCGATTACCCGCGACAGGAACTCTTGTCGCCTCACGAAGCGAAACTTCACCGAGTGGCAGCTGGTGCAATTGCCCTTCATGGAGCAGGTTCCGTTGCGCAAGACCACAATCGACCGGTTGAAGGTCGGGCTGATATTTTTACAACGGACGCAGAACGAAGCGAACGACCCCGGCCGTCGTGGGTCGGATGAGTATCTCTTGAAATATAAGCGTCTCCGTAGCCGCAGCATCCGGAGTCGCCGTAATCGCTGCTGTTTCTCTACTAGTCGCAATTGTCGCTGACGCTGTTTTTGCTGTTGGCTCGACAACTGATGCTTCGTGGCGGACTTCCTCTTCCTTTGTGATTTCCGGCCGCGGCCGCCGCCTTTCGGGGTCACCCGTTTCGTGCAATGGCATTTCCTGCATCTATTCACCTTCTTCCTTCGTTTCCTGACTTCTTTGATTCGTGCCATCTTTCAAGCCTTCCTTCCCGTTCAGAACCGCCAATTGTTTCACCTTTAAGTATAAACAAAAATAATTACGCCAAAGACGTGTTTACGGCGAGTATTGATTTACTCCTCTCCAGAAGTTAGGCACAAGGCCAGTTTTTATCTTACTCCCACAACAAGTAAGATGTGACCCAATGGTCGGGTCGGGAAAGTGGGGTTTAAAAATTGCCTGGGCAGCCCCGTCGGCATTACCGGTAGGAGCGCCTCAGGCAGTAAGCAATAAACTTACTCCTCCCCAAAGAAGGGAGGCGAAGCCTAGGAGGGTGGACCTCCTAGAACTGCGCAGGACAGACCCATAGACCGGCGTAAATCAAGCCCCGAAGGCCAAGACAATACCAGTCTATGGGGTGCAGTATCAATCGGAACAGATACTACACTTTGATCTTAGCCAAAAGGCCAAGTTATACAGCGAGTAGTATGAGAGGTAACGGGGGTTAAGTGGATATCGACACGGACTGAAGACCTGGGTGCTCCAAGCTCGAATCCAGTCGGTTCCACAGTATCAACTTTCTCGTGGTCTTTCCCGTAAGTACCCGATGTCTATCCAGAAAGATTTCTAACTAGAAAAACATCGGGGAAACTAATGCCAAGAAGAAGAATGTGAGTAATATAATGAAGGTAAGAGAATGGCAGATTATTCGAAAGCGACAAACTAGGAATGATTGACGGCTGTGGAGTCAAAAGTATGACCCCGATAAAAAAAACGGAAGTTACGGTTGACGTTAAGTTAAAATCAGGCGCCATTTTCCTCGATTCTGGTCTCTACAAAATGAGTGGACGCAACCCCAATAATCTAACATAATAGCGGAAAATGACTCTCTCTCTCTCAGCCAAGTTTGAATAACTACATATATAGATCGAGCGAGATGGTGTGAGAGAGTCAGGAGGGTCCGTGACACCATCACGTTAAAGTTAGGGTTAGGGTCAGGGTTAAGGTTAGGGTTAGTGTTAGAGTCAACGTTGTGTTACGGGTTAGGGTTATGGTTAGGGTTAGGTTTAAAGTTAGGGTTAGGGTTAGGGTCAGGGTTAGGTTTAGGCTTAGGGTTAAGGTACCCTAACCTAAGGTTAGGGTTAGGGTTAGGGTTAACGTTGTGTTACGAACCGGCCAAATCCGAAAAAATAAATAAACATCTAATTTATCACTATGGTTTGTTTGTTCTTTATTTTTATATATTTATTTTTATATATTAATTTTTATATATTTATTTTTATATATTTATTTTTATATATTTATTTGTATATATTTATTTTTATATATTTATTTTTATATGTTTATTTTTATATATTTATTTTTATATATTTATTTTTATATATTTATTTTTATATATTTATTTTTATATATTTTTTATATATTTATTTTTATATATTTATTTTTATATATTTATTTTTATATATTTATTTTTATATATTTATTTTTATATGTTTATTTTTATATATTTATTTTTATATATTTATTTTTATATATTTATTTTTATATATTTTTTATATATTTATTTTTATATATTTATTTTTATATATTTATTTTTATATGTTTATTTTTATATATTTATTTTTATATATTTATTTTTATATATTTATTTTTATATATTTATTTTTATATGCTTTTTTTATATGCTTATTTTTATATATTTATTTTTATATATTTATTTTTATATGCTTATTTTTATATATTTATTTTTATATATTTATTTTTATATGCTAATTTTTATATATTTATTTTTATATATTTATTTTTATATATTTATTTTTATATATTAATTTTTATATATTTATTTTTATATGCTTATTTTTATATATTTATTTTTATATATTTATTTTTATATATTTATTTTTATATATTTATTTTTATATATTTATTTTTATATGCTTATTTTTATATATTTATTTTTATATATTTATTTTTATATATTTATTTTTATATATTTATTTTTATATATTTATTTTTATATGCTTATTTTTATATATTTATTTTTATATATTTATTTTTATATATTTATTTTTATATATTTATTTTTATATATTTATTTTTATATATTTATGTTTATATATTTATTTTTATATGCTTATTTTTATATATTTATTTTTATATATTTATGTTTATATATTTATTTTTGTATATTTATTTTTATATATTTATGTTTATATATTTATTTTTATATATTTATTTTTATATATTTATTTTTATATATTTATTTCACTTTGATTTTCTTTGTCTGAATTTATCGTCTGTCAGTCTTTAATTTATCGTTAGGCAGCTTTCGCCTCGTCAACTCTGGGGCACTATAAATTAATTTTAAAAAATCTCTCTCTTTCTCTCTTTCTTTCTCTCTATTTTTCTCTCTTTCTTACTCTGTTTTTCTCTCTTTCTCTCTCTCTTTCTCTCTCTTTCTCTCTCTCTCTTTCTCTCTCTCTCTCTTTCTCTTTCTCTCTCTCTCTTTTTCTCTCTTTCTTACTCTGTTTTTCTCTCTTTCTCTCTCTTTCTCTCTCTCTTTCTCTTTCTCTCTCTCTCTCTCTCTTTCTCTCTCTCTCTCACTCTCTCTCTCTCTCTCTCTCTCTCTCTCTCTATATATATATATATATATATATATATATATATATATATATATATATATATATATATATGGGTTTGCAGCAACCTAACAAAACAATATATATATATATGTATTTTAGTTTGATTTTCATTCGTCTGAATTTATCGTCTGCCAGTCTTCAATTTATCGTTTGTCAGTTTTCGCCTCGTCAACTCTCGGGCTCTTCCGTAACCTGCCCGAACGTTGACAACGGGAAGTCACGGAAATGCGGTGCGTTCTCTATAAGAGTACCAAAAATTATATACTATGACTAGGTCGACTTCGGAGGCCATTGTCGCCCGACATATGCGCTGCTTCTTTGAGGCGTTTTACTCTCCGGGAGTTTTATTAAGTTTATTATCAATAATCTTATTAGGTTTATGTTGTGGGTGAACCTACCTACCTTTTAATAAATGGTAGCAACCGGCTACCATAAATACCGGCTTTTGCCGGGAGAACATTGGGAGGCACATTTAGGCACTAGAACTGCCAACACTGACTTGTGTATAATTTCTCTGTTCAATACAATTCGTTATTATTATCTCTAAACCTGTTGTTCTTTTATTTCATTGTTGGTACCCCTAAACGGGTCCACAACAGTTTATTATCAATAATTTTATTAGGTTTGTTAGATTAACTATTAGGTTGGTGCAAAAACAATGGCGTTTTCTCACATATTCATATATGTTTTCTGAATTAGTTTATTGATAAATACAGCGTTGTTATAGGTCATTTTAAAGCGCGCTTTTTACGCTCTATCGAATCGTGTCATTTGTTTCCATTTTTAATCTCTTCATTTATTGTTTTTGCAGGCTTTTCGACAGCATGGGCAACATTGAAATCCGCACGATATTCTTGTTCCAGTTCAAACTAGGCCGAAAAGTTGCAGAGACAGCTCGTGACATCAATGATGCGTTTGGACCAGGAACCACTAATGAACGTGCGGCAAAAAGGTGGTTCAAGAAATTTCGCAATGGTGACGAGAGCCTCAAAGATGAAGACGGTCAAGACCGGCCGACTGCGGTTGATAACGAAGATCTGAAAGCCTTAATTGAAGCCGATCCTCGCAAAACCACACGATAAGTTGCTGATGAACTCAAGGTCGACCACTCAACAGTCGTTCGCCATTTGAAGGGAAGTCAAAAAAGCTGGATAAATGGGTGCCACACGAATTGAATGATAATTTAAAAAATCGTCGTTTTGAGGTGTCTTCTACGCACGTGTTGCGTAACAGAAACTGCCCATTTCTCAAGCGAATTGTGACGTGTGATGATAAGTGGATCCTCTATGACAATCGGCAACGTTCAGCACAGTGATTGGATGCCGGCGAAGCTCCAAAACACTTCCCGAAGCCGAAATTGCACCAAAAAAAGATTATGGTGATTGTTTGGTGGTCTGTGACCGGTCTCATCCATCACAGCTTCTTGACTCCGGGCGAAACGATTACGGCGGAGAAATACTGCCAACAAATTGACGAAATGCACCAGAAGCTCCAACGTATGCGCCTGAGATTGGTCAATATGCAGGGACCAATTCTCCTCCATGACAACGCTCGTCCGATTGTTGCACAACTGACCCTGCAGAAGCTGAACGAATTGGGCTACGAGACTCTGCCTCATCCGCCATATTCCCCGGACCTCTCGCCCACCGATTATTACTTTTTCAAGCATCTCGACAACTTCCTGCGCGAGAAATGCTTCAAAAGCCGAGATGATGCCGAATCGGCCTTCAATGACTTCATCGCTTCCAGAACTCCGGATTTTTATGATAATGGAATAAGTAAACTTGTTTCTCGTTGGCAAAAACGTGTTGATTCTAATGGTTCTTATTTTGATTAATAAAGTTTTGGATAAAAGAAGTTATGGTCCTTTGAAGTTGAACGTAAAAAAACGCCATTGTTTTTGCACCAACACAATAGTTTCGACTTCGTCCCTCCACCATATACGGTCAGCCATACCCGACCTTACAATATCCTCTAGTATAACTGGTGTTCTTTTCGCCTTACCTTTAGTGGACGACATGTCTCGCCTTACGTGGAATGGCATGACGATGTCGTTAGGAGACTTGACTTGGACGAGATCTTTTTTAGGATAACTAAAGAAAAACGGAATTATGTCCCTTGGACCATTTAAGAGTTATCCCCCCTTGTCGAGTGGCTTCCGAGTGAAAAGTAAACATTGAAACGGAGCAGACTGGCTCAAATTACATCTCGCGTTACAGCGGCTAAATAACTCATTTCATTCTAATTACACTTTTAATAAATCTGTTAAACCTTTCTGTTGAAAAGTCATCCATTTTGTTTTACGAGTTATTAATTATTATAACCTAAATTACATGGTTTATAACAAGAAGTTATGGTCTTTTGAAGTTGAACGTCAAAAAACGCAATTATTTTTGCACCAACCCAATAGTTTCGACTTCGTCCCTCCATATGCGGTCAGCCATACTCGCCCTTACAATATCCTCTAACATTACTGGTGTTCTTTTCGTCTTGCCTTTAGTGGACGACATGTCTCGCCTTACGTGGAATGGCATGACGATGTCTTTAGGAGGCTTGACTTGGACGAGATCTTTTCGGAGAGTTGAATCGCTGTATCATACGGAGTACATATCCTCCGAAAAAAAAATTTTTTTCAGAGAAGTCCATTATATATAGTAGACAGATTGCGGTGAGTTTTCGGGTAGTGTCTTTTACTGTTTGATCAAGATTTCTTGGAACTTGAGTAGTTATTTTTGTAGTAGAGACGTTTACACTTCGGTGCCGAAAATGAAAGTGCTTAAACTCGTTTCTGCGCACACTGCTTTGCGCACGGATCCGCCAGAATTAATTTTTTTAAAAAACAAATAATAATATTTTGAACCAATCAGAGGATTTTTGTGTGTGTGTTTGAGTGAGTTGAGAATTGTAGCAAGAAATGGGGCGGGAGAAAACGTCCTGGAATTTTGTCTCAACTCTTATTCGAAGGAAAAATCATGATTCGATAATTTAAGGGCCGTGAATTATCCACGGGTCCCCAGGAAGCCCGAGTCGATAATTCAAGGGTCTGAAAAATCGTAATCAAAACTTCCTCACCCAATTACATAAATTACATTTCATTGAAAGTTATTAAATAGAGGCAATAATCATTTGTTTTCATTGTAGAAAGTTCAATGAGAAATGTATGAAGTATTAAAATGGTTAAGTTTATACATTTGTTTTCAATCAGCAGACGACATTGAAAGGAGATTCACTCTCGTAAAAAACAACTATTTCAAAAGTATTTGGAGGACCCTTTTTATGGTTTCTAGTTTTGGAGGGAAGATAAAAGGTACTAGACAGAAACACATTTAGATTTGGTCAAGTGAATCAGAAATTGAGATATCGGGGAAGCCTGAGTTGATAATTTAAGGGCTGTGAATTATCCACGGGTCTGAAAAATCGTAATCAAAACTTCCTCACTCAATTACATAAATTACATTTCATTGAAAGTTATTAAGTAGAGTCAATCATCATTTGTTTTCATATTAGAAAGTTCAGTGAGAAATGTATGAAGTATTAAAATGGTTAAGTTTATACATTTGTTTTAAATATGCAGACGACATTGAAAGGAGATTCACTCTCGTAAAAACCAACTATTTCAAAAGTATTTGGAGGACCCTTTTTAGGGTTTCTAGTTTTGGAGGGAAGATAAAAGGTACTAGACAGAAATACATTTAGATTTGGTCAAGTGAATCAGAAATTGAGATATCGAGGAAGCCTGAGTTGATAATTTAAGGGCCGTGAATTATCCACGGGTCTGAAAAATCGTAATCAAAACTTCCTCACTCAATTACATGAATTACATTTCATTGAAAGTTATTAAATAGAGTCAATAATCATTTGTTTTCATATTAGAAAGTTTGTGGTCAACTTTACAACTTTCTTTCTTTGTTTGCTTAGTCCTTCTTCGTTTCTGAGGTAGAGAATCTCGCGAAATCACGTTTGCCAAAACGATTCTGGCCAATGGGAGACCAGAGGATCGGCTTGACCACGCGTGATTTGAAGTCTATAAGAAGGCACGCATCTTCTTCCTCTTCCTCTTTTTTGCCTTCAGCGTTCTGGGCGAGCGCACAACGGAGATCGTCGACTCACCCCCCCCCCTCCACCGGCTCGAACGAGCAGTGTGTGTGTGTGGGGGGGTAATCCCTTTTCTTCAAGAATCTCTTATTAAATCAAACGAAATTTCTTCGCTCATACACCCTTTTACAATTTGCCACACAAAAGACATTCAACACGCTCGCACACACACACACACACACACATATATATATATATATATATATATATATATATATATATATATATATATATATATATATATATATTTAGGCAAACATTATTAAATAACACGGAGTGGTTTTGTTTGATGCGACTTTTTATTATTTTTTCAATTTTCCGAATTGTCCATCTAATGTGTCGGTCAAATCCATGGGTTTCTTGTTCCATTCTTTTTTCTTTTTTGCAAGTACTTTCGATTTGAATCGTCAAATCATCTTCAGACGCTATTAGTTTTAGGGTCTTTACAAATTATGACTTTACTGCTGTGCTCATTTTTGAATTATAACGGCGAGTAGTTTATAACTTGAAAAAGCGTCTGTAAAGTTGAAATGTACATGAGAGCGTGATGGCGTTCTACACATATGGGAGATTTAAAAGTTTGACTGTTTAAACCGTTAAGAAATTGATGACGTTAAAGAAAGTGCATACAATTCAAACGCATAACTACCTAATGGCTATGAATTTGGTAATGTTAACTTTAAAATGTTGCGACTAGTTTCATAATTGACATTATTAATTGTGGGATGTTTAGTTTTTATGTAGAGGGCTTCGAGTATTTTTAATTTTTTGATATTGGTATCGTGGTGTATTATTTTGGTATTGTTAACAAGGATGTTTCTCTCTCTCTCTCTCTCTCTCTCTCTCTCTCTCTATATATATATATATATATATATATATATATATATATATATATATATATACGCTTACAATTATGTTTTGTTAAATAAATTGTTTCTGTTAAATATAAATGTTTTCCTCTTTATTAATTTTATAAAAGAACATTCTTATGTTGTTTAGCTTTCTCATTCCTTCGCTTTTCTTCTAATATAAGTTTTAGATAATAATAATGTTTTCTTCCTTTCTCTTTGTTTGTCTTAAACTCTTAATTTAATCTACACGTGGTCCGTCCAAACGTGGTCCGTCCAAACGTGGTCCGGCCACGTTCAAACAGTGGCAGGACATGCCGCTATAAAAGGCATCTCCATCACAACCTATGGTCGGGGGATTCATTCACGCATAACCACTTGTCCGGCCATCGTTAGCCACTGTGGTTAATCCTTTGTCCTTCGAAACTCCCGCCATAATTAACAACCTCCACCCGGCCATAAGTTCATTGAGAAATGTATCAAGTATTAAAATAGTTAAGTTTATACATTTTTTTTCAATCAGCAGACGACATTGAAACGGGATTCAAGCAGTGTGCGTGTGTGTGTGTGTTGCCTTTAGTATGCGTATGCGTAAGACAGTGAAAGAGTTAATGTATTGGGTGTGTTAAAAAATGCAACTCTAAATTCATATCCAGACATTAATCTGCCGTTAAAATTTGCCACGGATATTTGACTCCCTTTTCCCATCTTTAGAGTTTATATTATATTTGATTTTCGACGGTTTCAAATCCGACTACGCGATAATCATATTTGTTCTCGTTAGCTCCTTACATCAAGTGGCTTCATGCCTTGTCTGGAGCGATTTCCATAAAAAATTATATGTTGCTGTTCTTTTTTTTATTTTTGGTTAATAAGTTCTCGAGTGTTAACTATTCTGTACTTTTATCAACTCGGGAATCTCCGTAAGTACTGACATTATCTTGACAACATTGGGATACTTGTCTGTCACTAAGTTTCGTGTGACTAGTCTGAGCCACTTTCTGTTCCGTACAGGTTTGACTGCTTGTCTGGCTGCTATTTCCGACTGGTAGTACAGGAACCCTAACTCTTACTTAGCGCTAAGAGCCGCTGCTCTATCAACAGTTGTATAACATTTGGGTAACTGTAGTGTCATGTCGTGCATGGAAAGGGACCCTGCACGGAACCTCATATATACAGATGCGGCTAATAGTCTGTAAGAATAGAGGATTTATTATCCCCTATCTAAGTTTAACACACGAAATGGATTAACGAAATAGCGAAACCTTTTTTACAACAACAAACGAAAGGGGTTTATTCGTATATTTAAGGTCACCTATATCGTTTGATAGAGGTGGAAGAAACTTTGGACAGTGTCCGAAAGAAGAAGAATTTAAGTTCTTAGTTCAAATATCTCCAGGCGGAGATAGCCGGCGCCGTGAGCGTCCAGTTGACAATGAGGCAGGAAAGAGGCTGAGGGTATCCTTCCTGACTGGTGCCAGAGTACCGTCTGATCATTGTCTGCAATATCTTAAGTGATCTCAAGTAGTCCCTTAGGGAACTAATGATATCAATGCGCCGTGAGCGTCCAGTGACAAGGAGGCAGGAAAGAGGCTAAGGCGATTCTTCCTGACTGGTGCCAGGGTACCGTCTGATCATTGTCTGCAATATCTTAAAGGATCTCAAGTAGTCCCTTAGGGAACTAATGATATCAATGCGCCCTGCGAGCTGATTGGCCAAACCAGCTCACATGGACACTGGGAGCTCAAGTAGTCCCTTAGGGAACTAATGATATCAATGCGCCATGAGCGTCCAGTGGACAAAGAGACAGGAAAGAGACTGGGGTGATCGTTCCTGGCTGGTGCCAGGATACCGTTTGCTCTTCGTTTGCGATATCCTAAGGGAGCTCAAGTAGTCCCTTAGGGAACTAATGATATCAATGCGCCCTGCGAGCTGATTGGCCAAACCAGCTCACAGGGACACTGATATGCATTACAAAGTAAATCTAATTTATGACTGCTATAGTACCCTCATCTGTAGAAGCACCCCGATTTCTTCTAAGACTACGTGTGGGTACTTGGTTTTTGACATCCAACAAACACCCACATTGTCCAACCACCCTTTACCAAATTGAAAGCATGTAAACAAACCACTTGCTGCTCTATTCCCTACTTAGGATATTACCTATAAACCTGACCCCTATCACAGTAGCCCCTTACGCTCCAGTCGCAATATGTCTTGTTTGGGGGTGAACAAAATTTTTAAAAAGGCACCAACTCGGGAATCTCCGTAAGTACTGACATTCTTTGAAGGTCTATCTTGCGCAAGCCCCGAACTGTCTTTGTTATACACTGATATTGTTTTTTTTGTTTTGTTTTGTTTTGTTTTTTTTGTTGTTTTTTTCGGTACTTCTACAGAATTTGAACTGAACTGGGGTTTTTTTTGTCCGGTTCAAATTCTGTAGAAGCACTGCCTTTTCTCTACACTCACCTTGGAATTTCCAGCCTTCCTTCCTTTTTCCAAACTTCCTGTTTCCAATCTCTCTGTTTCCGACCTTCTTGCTTCCAGTCCCTTTGTTGCTCTTGTTGTTGTTGTTGTTGTTGTTGTTGTTGCTGTTATTGTTGTTGTTTTCAAGCAATTTGTTTCTGGACTATCTTTTTCCGGACTTCTGGTTTCCGGACGACTTCGTTTTTCCGGAACTTCTGCTCGCGATCTTCAAGCACGCAGCTTCTTTGCGATAGTTCTTACTCATTAACTTCTTTTTTTTCTTTTTCTTTTTTTAATTACGCTAATATGTTTTTTTTTTTTCTTGATTTAAAACGCAATTATCAAATTGATGAAACCGACCTATTTACCACACACACACGCACACACAACAACAAAAAAAGAAAATGGCGTCTTTTAAAATTCTCAATCGGAATTTATCTGCTACACACAAAAAGGAAATATATACGTATTAATGTATATATGCGCGTGCGTGTGTGTGTTTATGTTTTTTGTTCATTTTTTGTCGTGTGTTTTTTTTTTTGTTTTTTTTTTCAAGCGATAAATACTTGCAAGAACTGTGTTCGAAAAAGCGAGCAATTTTCTATTGCCTTCTTGTAACCTTTTGGTTCCGTTTTTTTTTTCATTCGCGTCGTTCTATTTAAAAAAAAAATTCCATTGTTAATGTTTATGACGTCATCTGACATCTTAAACGAGTGACGACATAAGGTTGTTCGAAACGACAGCACATATTTTTTATTTATTTATTTTTTTTATTATTATGATTTATCTTCCTCCCACAGCGGTAAGATGTGACACTGTAGCGGTCGGACATAGGACCTATTTCTTCTTGTCACCTGTAGGCAGTTTGGTCATAGACTGACCAATCGGCTTACAGGGCGTATGGTTTTCTAGCTGTCCGCAAACGGACTACTTGGACAGTTTAGTCTAGGGACGAGATCGGCAGAGAGAAACAAGTCGCGATCGAGGAAACATCATCTCTCTCCTGCCCTTTCCCCTGCGTCGTTCCAGCAGCAGCCGTCTCCACTGGGAATGTATTTGCTGACGACCCGACAGTCCTCTTTTCTTCACTGGGACACAGTTCCAACCCTCTGTTAAATAAACCCTTTTTTGTTGCCTGTTACTCGGTTGTTGTTCGTTCAATTCATTTCGTGCGATAAATGTAAGGAAGGAACCAACACCCCCCTTCAATTACAACACAAGGTCGGGAAAGTGGGATTTGAAAAGCCAGCGCCCTCGAGAAGGGAGAGCACTCTGGCTTACAAAACAATGCCTGGGCAGCCCCGTCGGCATTCCCCGGTAGGGGCGCCCCAGGCAGTAATCGATAAACTTACTCCACCCCAAAGAGGGGAGGCAAAGCCTGGGAGGGTGGACCTCGTAGAACTGCACAAGACAAACCCACAGACCGGCAGAATCAAGACCCGAAGGCCAAGACGGTACCGGTCTACAGGGTGCAGTATCCATCGGAACAGATACTACACTTTCCTCCTAGCCAAAAGGCCAAGTTCACACACAAAAGAAATAGCAAAACAAGCTATGACGTCTTGTCTCCTTTATATAAAGGTGAACGTACATTTGCCCGGCTTCTTGGCCTTTTGGTCGGGATCAAAGTGTAGTATCTGTTCCGATGGATACTGCACCCCATAGACTGGTATTG
>OY744549.1:56725730-56730730 GCA_963556195.1 Sepiola atlantica | reverse complement strand
TTTGGGGCTTTGTCAAGCAACAAGTCTATGTGCCGCCCCTTCCAAGAGATATTGACGAACTAAAGGCTCGAGTAACGGCAGTTGTGGGAACCATTGACGTCAAGATGCTGGAACGCGTTTAGCAGGAAATGGACTATCGACTAGATGTCTGCCGTGTGACGAATGGTGCTCATATTGAGCAACTTTGAAGATTCCCCACAAAACTTGAAACTTTAACCTTTCCAACGGTACCAATTTCATTTTTCAACTCCTAATAGTTTTTGAGTTATTAAAAATCGTTATGTTCCCAAGACTTTTGAAACACCCTGTATATATATATATATATATATATATATATATATATATATATATATATATATATATATATATATATATATATATATATATGTGTGTGTGTGTGTGTGTGTGTGTGTGTGTGTGTGTGTGTGTAAAATATGAAACTAAAAGTATACTTTTAGTAGATAGAACCTATAGTGAAATGGTTTAAGCTCAATATACGAGATAGAGCAATTATAAAGATAGATGAAAGAGGGATAAACATGTACGAATGACGAATTTATTTCAACTTCGATTGTTCAATAAAAAAACGGTAAAAACGTTCCACCTACGATTGGACTAAACATCTTTCTATTGGATTTACCGCATTCTTGAACTTTTTCAACGCTGCCTTCATGAAAACCCTTATTTTCCATCTTTTAATCTCCTTTCACTGGACATCTCATCAACGGACATTTACCAACTGAACAGACCCCATATTATTTTACACGCACACTCTCACTCCCCATTACTTAATATTTTTTTAATTTTTAATTTTGGCTTTTCCACTGCCAACTTAACAATCTATGTATTTCCTCTTATGATAAGATTTTAATCTTTGAAAAGCCTTGGCTTAAGGAAAGAATAATAAACATGTTTTTACCGAGAACACCTTGCATTGAACAATATAATATAATAATACTATTAAAACATTACCCTTTAGAACTATTCGTGAAATGGTAAAATTATATAGGAATAAAAATGCATAGCAAAAATATAAATAAAAAAGCTAATAGTACAGGTTGCTAACGACTACGCTCCAACATTAACACACACACGCATATATATATATATATATATATATATATATATATATATATATATATATATATATATATATATATATATATATATATATATATATATATATATATATAACTTCTTTGTAATATAGCTGGAAAAATCCCAGCAGAGTGCTCGATTAATTGAGAATTAAAATTAAAAACTAAAAATTAAGATCGTAATATTTATATATTAATGTACAAAAAAATTACTGCAACATTCGTACCGTCGATTTCAAGCACAGAATGACTTAGCCATATGGCTCTCTTCAGCTTCTGTTGTCATCTCAGAGATGGCAACTGATCTCTGAGATGAGAACAGAAGCTGAAGAGAGCCAGATGGCTAAGTCCTTCTGTGCTTGCAACCGACAGTACGAATGTTGCATATATATATATATATGCAACATTCGTACTGTCGGTTGCAAGCAATATATATATATATATATATATATATATATATATATATATATATATATATATATATATATATATATATATATATATATAAAGTATAAAGGTATACTCAAAAAAGAATAAAAGGGAAATACCAGCAGAGTGCTCAATTAAATTAAATTAAGAGCGTAATATTTTTTTTTTAAATACAGATTTTAATCAGACATGGACCAGTGGTTTCTGACAAGGAAAGGGTTTTAAATCCCCGATTCCGTCTTCTTCAGCATAGTCTGAAATAGTAAATGATGGAATTTCTTCAAAAAACATTTATAACCGTTATAAAATGCTATGGACAAAGAATTTGAAATGAGGGGCCGGCGAGACGCTAGATCAGAAAAATAGCCGTTAAGTAAGAGATTCTATATTTAGAAGTAAAGAACAAGAGAGAAAGAAAGGAAGAAAGAAAGAAAGAAAAGAGAGAAAGAAAGATAGAAAGAAAGAAAGAAAGAAAGAAAGAAAGAAAGAAAGAAAGAAGGGAAAATAAATTAAAATGAAATTAAATTTATAATAATAAAAAATTAATTAATTAAGAGTAAATAAAATATTATTTATATTTATATTTAGAGCATAGTTAAAGGTACGTAACTCTAATAAATTAAATTATCTAAAAATGGGGAGGTAACTATTTATTATTATATAAAATATATATATGTATATATATAAATCACGATGGTTTCAATTAATAAATGTCAAATTAAAGTAAAAATATATAAATATAAATAAATATATATATATAAATAAAAAATCAATATATAAATAATATATAAATAAAAAATCAATATATAATTAAAATATCAATATATAAATAAAAAATCAATATATAAATAAATAAAAAATCAATATATAAATAAAAATTCGATATATAAATAAAATCAATATATAAATAAAAAATCAAAAAATCAATATATAAATAAATAAATATATAAATAAAAAATCAATATATAATCAATATATAAATAAAAAATCAAAGAATAAATATATACATACGCACACGTATGTACACACACATACACATATATATATATATATATATATATATATATATATATATATATATATATATATATACATATGTATGCATGTGTAAATAAAAAATCAATATATAAATAAAAAATCAATATTCAATCAAAAATCAATATATAAATAAAAATCAATATATAATATGAAAATTCGAAAATTAAATTTAAAAATTTAAAGAAAGAGGGAAAAAATGGAGAAAAAAAAAACAAAACTGTGATCAGGTTCGTGGAACGAGAAGTCTGCAGTAGAAATATATAAGTGTCTGAAAAATGTATGTAGGGCTCTAGGAAGGCTTAAGTCACTCGATCCATCCAATAAATAAGGAGTGCTTGTTTACTATGTATACAGCCCTTAAAAACCTCATCGCGCACATTTAAACATCTGGTGTTTGGGTTTATGATGGCCTTAAAAATATGGAACTTCTCAGCATTACACAAATGGCAAACATTAGATATAGGTGAATAAATGGGTTTTCTCTCTATGATTTTCCAATTTATAGAAAAGGGAGTTCCTTCTTCTTTTAGTTCCCAAATTCGTTTAGCCAAAGATGTGTTTGCGCGATCTTTGTTTCTAAAGGATTATAGGTGTGAATAATACCTTTGTTTAAAGGAACCTTGTGTCATGCCGTAGTATACATCTGTACTGTTATCAGTTTGACTCGTAACCACAGCTTTGTATACAACTGAGTCAACTTTACAATTTCCCTCGAGGGGCAAGAATTTTTATTTTGGCATGAGCATCCAGTGTCAACTGCCGTGCTTTGTTCTTTGGTGATGTAACTCCTTATAGGCCGCATGGTTGAGTAGCTGACCTTGATGGTGTTTTTATTGAAAAACTTATGTAAACTGCTGGAGAAGGGCGGCGAAAACCAGATAATCGATCTCCTCCTTTTGCGGCTGTTGTTCTGTGGAATAGTCTGGTTTGGGATGTATGAGATTCCATCGTGGAATCCGCTGTCGCGGAGGGCTTTATTATAATATGGAGAGGCCTGTGTGAAAACTTCATAATTGGTTCTTTACTTCTAAATATAGAATCTCTTACTTAACGGCTATTTTTCTGATCTAGCGTCTCGCCGACCCCTCATTTCAAATTCTTTGTCCATAGCGTTTTATAACGGTTATAAATGTTTTTTGAAGTTATTCCATCATTTACTATTTCAAACTATGCTGAAGAAGACGGAATCGGGGATTTAAAACCTTTTTCTTGTCAGAAACCACTGGTTCATGTCTGATTACAATCTGTATTTAAAAATAAAAAAATTAAAATATATATATATATATATATATATATATATATATATATATATATATATATATATATACTTTTTCAAACCTCATTAAACCTTCCTTACACTAAATTTAGACACACAATAACGCGTCCAAACAAGAGTGACACGTGACTTCACATTTCCGAAACAGATGACAACAGAAGCTGAAGAGAGCCGGATGGCTAAGTCCTTCTGTGCTTGAAACCGACGATACGAATGTTGCACTAATTTTTCTGTATCAAAATAAATAAATAACTATATATATATATATATATATATATATATATATATATATATAACTGCACACGGCATCACATGAGCAGGTTACGCCAGTAACGATACAACGAAATGTTAATGGACATGGCATTCCCATTGAGACTATTTCTATTTTTGTCATGGGCCGTTGCGCCTAGAGAATCTGAACCTGATGACCTCGTCCCACCCACTCTCCACCCTGCCAAGCGAATGGCCCGATTCCCAGACGATATTACCCGTCGGGGGTCGGGTGCATACCTTAGTATCAAAGAGAAGGTTTCCTTAGGAGAAAAAAGGAAATAAAGGGAAAAACAGTTTTTTAATTAAACATGGCTGACATTTGGGGCGTTACGCAATAATCGTTTTGACTTTCGTTCTTTTGTTCTCTCTTTCTTTCTCTCTTTTGTTCTTTCTTTCTTTCTCTCTTTTGTTCTCTCTTTCTTTCTCTCCTTTGTTCTTTCTTTCTTTCTCTCCTTTGTTCTCTCTTTCTTTCTCTCCTTTGTTCTTTCTTTCTTTCTCTCTTTTGTTCTTTCTTTCTCTTTTTCATTCTCTCTTTCATTCTTTCATTCTTTCTTTCTTTCTTTGTTTGGCAATGGGTTGATGGTGGTGAGAGAGGGGGATAGGGTTAGCGTTAGGGTCAGGGTTTAGGATTTAGGGTTAGAGTTTGTGTTTGAGTTAGAGTTAGGTTTAGGATAGGGTTAGTGTAAAGGTTAGGGTTAATGTTAGGGTTTAGGCTTAGGGTTAGGGTTAGGGTTAGGGTTAAGGTTTGGATTTGGGTTAGGTTTAGTGTTAGGGTTATGGTTAGGTTTAGTGTTAGGGTTATGGTTAGGTTTAGTGTTAGGGTTTAGGGTTAGGTTTAGGGTTTGTGTTTGGGTTTGGGTTTAGGATTAGGCTTTAGGGTAAGATTA
>OY744549.1:56715730-56718230 GCA_963556195.1 Sepiola atlantica | reverse complement strand
AATATTTCTAGTGAAGGTAATATTTCGACGACTAAACCATTACTTTGTAAATGTTTTCGATTAAATTAAATTTGCCTCCAATTCATGAGTAGCATACAAAGATTCGGAAGGTCGTTGTTTTTTATCTAAGCGTGACACACAAAATAACACACACGTTATCGTATTAATATGTGTCTTCGTAAACCAGAAACAGTACTGAAAAACGAAAAACATAACATCATCTGGGATATGGATATACAAACAGACAAACTCAAGGAGACCGGATGTTATAATAATCCACAAGAAGGTGAAATCTTGCAAAATCGTATGTTAGGATCGAGAGGGTGATGTTCCCCCGATTATAAACGTGTTTAGTAAATCAAGCAATGTTGCATGCAAAAGACAGAGTAATAATTAATAAACAAAATGAGGTAGTTCAAATAAGGTTTATTGAACGCGTGTGTACGTGGAATGATGAAGTGTGTGATGCATGCATGTGTGTCGATGGAAAAACAGTTCTTGAAAAGGTATAAGAAGAAATGAATCCGGCGTAGGAAAAGTCTTTGAAAGCCGTACACAAAGAAAATGAGTTGAGAACTCTTACCGTTGTTTGACCACGTGTTTTGGTAGTTGTTATGCCGATGCCATTATGAAGAGAAAAGCGTGGGACGAAGCGCTAGTATATTAGCGTCGTTCTGCCGAGGCCAATCGACCAGAAGAGAAAAGTGAAACGGAACGCTAGTGTCAGCGTCGTTCTGTCGAGGCCAATTGAGTAGGAAAAAGCGAGTGAAACGGAGCGCTGGTGCTAGCGTTGTTCTGCCGAGGCTGGTCGGTGAAGGAGAGATGGATTTTCCGTTTGCAACGGTTTTTATAGTCAGAAGGGCAGATAACTCTGGTGTCGCTTTACAGTGCCACCTGTCGGTGAAAAAGCGACACCTACCGGCAAACCGGTGTAGTTATGTTTTGAAAGGAGGAGGTAACTGCTACACGTAGACTTCGCCTTTCCAGCAGTCCACAGAGTGAAGATCAAAGAAATGGAAAAACGAAGCAAATACACGGAACTAGCCAGAGAACTGAAAGGAATATGGAGCATGAAGAAAGTCAGTATAATACCAATAATCGTAGGAGCACTAGGAACAATCCCCAAAAACCTGAGAAAAAGATTGGGAAAAATTGGAATCAAAGGGATCATTGGAACTATACAAAGGACAGCAATGATCAAAACAGCTACAATCTTAAGAAAAATCATCGAATGCGGAAACCAACCCGCATAAGCTACGAAGGGTCACACGGAATCTACTACAGGAAGAAAACAAAACTACCGAAAGAACACATCACAAACAAAGAAACAGAAAATGCAAGAAACATCGCTTTATAAGCCCCCCCCCCCCAATAAATTACACCGGCCTCAACTGACACGACACAAAAATGAACCAATGAACAGAAATAGCAAGAAATACCATCAGCCCCCCAAAATAAAATAAACAAAAATAAAAAATATTAAAAAATATTTAATAAATTTAAAAAAATAAAAATAAATAAAAAATGGTACCAGCCTAGGCTGACACCACACAAAATATCTGCATAGGGTCAAGGAGGATGAGAAGACCGAGGAGGGACAGGACAAACCAGACCTCCATTGGAAGTGCAGAGACTGCTGGGGCCTTGGGGAGGCTTATTGCCACCCAAATCCGAGAGAAGACCAATTGTCCTGACCAGCGAGAAATTAATGGTAAACGGATGTTGTGAGACTGCAAATTTATTTGTGGTGGCCATCGAAAAGAGGTGGAGAATACTGGAAATCTGGGGAGACTTGTTGTCACTCAGACCCCAGGGAATACCACCAGTTGTCAGTGATTGCTCACTGACAGCCTGTGTGAGAACGCCTAGTTAGTAAATAAAAATTATTATTATTATTATTATTATTATTATTATTATCATTATTATTATTATTATTATTATTATTATTATTATAATATTATAATAATATTATAATAATAATAATAATAATAATAATAATAATAATAATAATAATAATAATAATAATAATAATAATAATAATAATAATAATAATAATAATAATAATAATAATAATAAAAGATAGCAGCAATAGAGGGAAGACTGAGACGATACAGATACAAATCAGAACAGCAAAAACAGAACAGGACCTTTGAAAACAATGAAAGCCAGTTTTAAAAAAATGTAAACGGAGAACGAATAACATCAGAACAACCTGACCCGACAGAGACAAAACACTTCTGGAGCAAGATATGGGAAAATCCTAAAACACACAACAAAAATGCCAAGTGGTTGAAAAACATGAAAAATGAACTACAGGAAATAGAAGAAGGAACAGAAACAGAGATTTCTAAAGAAACCATTAAGGACACCCTAAGGAAAATGGCAAACTGGAAAGCACCAGGTCATGATGGAATACATGCATATTGGTTTAAAAAATTCACGACCCTACATGAAAGACTGGCGCAGAAACTGAGAGAATGTATCCACAGAACAGACATAC
>OY744549.1:56703230-56710730 GCA_963556195.1 Sepiola atlantica | reverse complement strand
AAGATGTGACACAAGGTCGAGAAAGTGGGATTTGAAAAGACAGCGCCCGAGAATGTGAGCACTCTGGCATACAAAAAATGCCTGGACAGCCCCGTCGGCATTCCCCGGTAGGGGCGCCTCAGGCAATAAACTATAAACTTACTCCTCCCCAAAGAGGGGAGGCAAAGCCTGGGAGGGTGGATCCCCTAGAACTGGCGGAATCAAGACCCGAAGGCCAAGACGATACCGGTCTATAGGGTGTAGTATCCATCGGAACAGATTTATCCATTTTCTTTTTCAATCGTACAATTTGGAGCGAAAAAAAAACCCAATGAAGTTTATTTTTTAAAGATTGAATAAAAAAAATATTTCTCATAAGTTGGCCAAAAAATATCAATAAATTGTCAATAAAAAATTCAGAGATCCATTTAATGTCTTAAAATTTCATACAAAATATCTGGCCTAGACCTTGGGAGTTGAAAAAATATCGAGTCAAATTTTCCTCCACCGAAAAATTAACTGGAGTAAGTTTTCCTAGGTCGGGCAAAAACATTTATTAAAATTAAAAATTTGAATAAAAAAGGTGAAAACGTCTATGCTTGAAATCTCTAACAAAAACAAACTGTTTACAATTTTAATATTCGATAATAGATTTTTTAAGATAAAGAAAGATATCTAATCTACTTTCGGTTCTAAAAAGACAACAAATTAGTCAGAAAGTCTAATTATTTGCTTTTTTTTAAATAAAATGTAAGATATTTTCTTTAATTTAATTCAGTTTAAACGTCGGTTTAATTGTAAAATAGGGGCCGCTCTTTTCTTTCGCTAATTTCGCTTAGTATTCGCGCAAATTTTGAATAAAACTGATTGTTGGTCTTAATTATATTTTTGGTCCTGAAATAAAATTCTCATTTACTTTTTAAAGTGTTGAGAATCTAATTTTAATTCAAGGTTTTAATCGCTGGCGGCCATGTTGGTTTTTATTGGTTTTTCCTTGGACTAAAGATATTTTTTCCTTGGACTAAATATATTTTTTCCTTGGACTAAATATATTTTTACTGCTTTAACATTTTATTACACACAAAAAACACACTTTTAACATTCTATTTACGAAAGCAAGTTTTAACGGAATTTAACGAATTTAAAAGCAAACATGAAAAGGTTAAAACATACTAGTCGTGAATTTAAGAATAACAAAATGTCACCGAAAAGACGACGGGTATAAATGTGGCATAAAAGTTCAATTTGATATATGCTAAAAAATAAATTAGAACTTTTTGTTAGGACAAAATGTACCATTTCACACCAAAAATCGATTTTATCGAATATTTGGGTGAATACCGAGCGAAATGGGTGAGAAAATCCAACGGCGCCTATAGTATAATTGAACCTACAATTCTTTATTTAAAAAACACGAATTAAAAGAAAAATTGGCTTATTTATTCAATCAGCAATATACATCCTTGTCAAGTTCAAATCTATAAGAAAATAACTTCAAAGACATATATAGACTCACTGGCGCATTTAAAGACATTTGACGCCAAATTGACGCCTTCAGAACACTATCCTGTCAAAAATGTAACACATAGATGTGAAAACACCCAGAAAAGTTCAGTTTATGTTTCCATGTGTAACTCTCTCGTTCTTTCTCAATCTCTCTCCCTTCCTCTCCCTCTTTCCCCCCCCCCCTTCTCTCTCTCTCGCTCTCTCTCTCTCTCTCTATCTCATATACATTTACCAGAGATATAATTTTAAAAAAACAATTCAGAGTAAACTCTGAGACTTTCTTTATTTTCCTTTATGTTGCTGAATAAAAAAACTAATGTTTAAAAAAAAAATCAAATAATTTTGGAGCGAGGAGCGATAAAACCAAAATGGAGTTGCTCCCGCTCAACTCCGGCTAAATATAAAATGAGTCCTCCTCTCCTTCGCTCCAGCAAAAAGAAGCGTGCTCCTGGAGCGCACTCCTTTTTGGAGGGCTCCGTAAAGCGCTGTATATATGTATGTGTATATATACATGTATATGTATTGCGTTAGTATGAAACATCGATGTCTCTAGGTATTTTAAATAATTAATATTTATTTATTAAAAATATTATTGTTTATCAGCCCCCCTCCCCACAAGGGCTGGGCACTTTCGAGTAGCTTTAATAACAAGCAGTACTAATAGCTATATGCGCGATCCGAACACCGTTTCGTAAGATCACTCTAGCTGCCTGGTAAATGGCGGCCACGTGTCGCTATTTACAGTTAAAGTTACTCTATATTTACTAACTAATTGACGATGGCCCTTTGGTTAATATCACCGACTACGAATCAGTGGCGATTTGTGTTCGGGGTTCGCGCCTACCGACCGTCGGGAATTGGTTCCTAGACTGAAGATTGCGTTAGCATGAAACATCGATGTCTCTAGGTATAATATTTATTTATTAAAAATATTATTGTATATATATATATGTATGCATATATATATGTATGTATATATATATGTATGTAGGTATATATATGTATGTATGTATATATGTATATATATATATGTATGTATAAATATACGTATGTATATATATATGCGCTCGACCTCTTACCATACCTATCGCTAGCCAACGACCTTACCACTGCCCCATGAGGCGTCACTATCCTTCTGTTTGTTTCCGAGACTGATAAACTTTAGATACTAGTCCACAAAATAAAAAATAAGTTTACATTACCTGGAAACGAACACACTCACAGCTGCGTTTGGTAGCTCAGTGGTAAGTTGTTCCGCAAACACTGAGCTTTGCAGACTAAGTAAGTCTTATATCTGTGTTCGAATCCATGTAGCGTACTAAAGAAGTGATTTAAGGCGATAAATAATATTTTTAAATTGTAATTAATTTATTAAAAAAACTTAGTGATAAAACGCTACATCGCACATCTAGCTGACATACTTCGTTGCCACATTTAACTGGATTCGAACCCTGTTCCATTCTTAACTGCTGTACCAACTGCCCACGAACTCTTACCATACCGCTCGCTAGCCAACGAACTTACCACTGCCCCACGATGCGTCACTAGCGTTCGGTTCGTTTTCGAGACAAATAAACTTTAGATACTAGTCCACAAAATAAAAAAATAAGTTTAAGTTTTCCTTACCTAGAAACGAACACAACCACAGCGGCGTTTATTAGCTCAGTGGTAAGTTGTTACGCAAATTCTGAGCTTTGCTGACTAAGTAAGTCCTATATCCGTGTTTGAATCCATGTAGCGTACTAAAGAAGTGATTTAAGGCGATAAATAATATTTTTTAAATTGTAAATTATTTAAAATACTTAGTTATAAAACGTTACATCTAGTTAACATACTTTGTTGCCCGATTTAGCTGGATTCGAGCCCTGTCAACATCTTAACGGATGTACCTACTCAAACACGAACTCTGACCATAACAACCGCAAGCCAACGCACTCACCACTGCCCCACGATGCGTCACTAGCCTTCTGTTTGTTTCCGAGACTAATAAACTTAAAATACTAGTCCACAAAATAAAAAATAAGTTAAAGGTTACTTTACTTAGAAACGAACATTATCATTACGGCGTTTGGTAGCTTAGTGGTAACTTGTTCAGCAAATTCTGAGCTTTGCTGACTAAGTACGTCTCATGTCCGTGTTCGAATCCATGTAGCGTACAAGAAAAGTGATTTAAGGCGATAAATAATAATTTTTAATTTGTAAATTATTTAAGATACTTAGTTATAAAACGTTACATCTAGTTGGTAGTTTTAACTGGATTCGAACCCTGTTCACGTCTTACCTGCTGTACCTACTGCACACGAACTCTTACCATACCGCTCGCTAGCCAACGAACTTACCACTGCCCCACGATGCGTCACTAACCTTCTGTTTCCGAGACTAATAAACTTAAAATACTAGTACCCAAAATTAAAACTTAGTTTAAGTTTACCTTACCTGGAAACGAACACAATCATAGCGGCGTTCGGTAGTTCAGTGGTAGGTTGTTCCGCAAATTCTGAGCTTTGCTGACTAAGTAATTCCCATATCCGTGTTCTTCAGTTGCCCCGGCGCTCTGCAAGCACACTCTCTCATCCTGCCTGCTCATCATTCCAGCATCACCTTCTCCAGCTCCTTTTCCAGTATCAGTGACGTCGTTCCAGCCTTTCCTGCTTCCAATGACGTCACCCCTGTTATTCTTACTTTTTCCTTCTCAACCGTAATTTGCCTGTGTCCACCTTTCTTAGTTGACACACACACACATACCCGCAACAGGTTGCAGCCGGCCCAAACGTTTTCTTGTGAACTGGTCCTGTTGCTAGTAGAAATCAATTAGTCCTTCAAGAGATTCAACGAGCTGACAGCTATGATAGAAATTCATTTGTTGTCATTGAACGAGATTAATTTCTTCCAAAAGTTATCGTCTGCTTGCCTGATTGTCTGGGGATTTCGAGCAGGGGCGGACAACCTTTTTCAGAGTGAGGGCCAGATGAGACTTTTGGATGGAGATCGCGGGCCGGAGTGAAAAACGAAATCTCAGAATTACTATATTTTGTTTACATGAATAAATTGTACAAAAATTGCATTGAACACTCTACAAATCTGATATTTTTTTCTCAAGAGACTTCTGTATGTGATGTTATAAAAGGCGACGACGAAGAGCCATTTTGGAATCAAAAAAGAAAATGACGGCGGAAGTAGCAAGTTGATCCAGCATTCGTTTTGACACACCTCACATAAGTTCTATGTTTTATACCCTTTCCTCGTCTCTCGTTTCCTCTTTGCCTCTCTCTTTCTTTTTTTCTATTTTTATCTCTTAATAGTTAAAGAAAAATGAAATATACATGCATCATCACTCGCTGATATTCATACATTTTTATCCCACTGTAAATCTTAATCGAAACCTACTTTTACGTCTATGTCACAAAATGATATGAGTTTTACTGGGAGGTGCGCGGGCCGGATTGCAATAATAAAGCATAGCAGGGTGGTGGGCCGGACGCTAATCCTTCGCAGGCCGGATGTGGCCCGCGGGCCGGAGGTTGCCCGCGAGCCGGAGGTTGCCCGCGAGCCGGAGGTTGCCCGCCCCTGGTCTAATGCCTGCTGTAACCTGATTGGTTAATAGTTTGTCAACTCTCGGGCGCTTCCGTGACCTGCCCGAACGTTGACGACGCAAAGTCGCGGAAACATGGTGCGTTCCCTATAAGAGTGCCGTATTTTTAACGAGTCACCGCTAATCAAGGCCCAAAGGCCACTCGAGGACAAGGGTTACTAAGTTGGTCAGGTGGTAACGATGGTTGTAACTGTGCAGAAGTCGATTATTTAAGAGGACGGCTCAACAAGAATTTGTTAACATTGGACTTGAAAACGACCATGTTGTAGTCAGCAGGGAAGCAGCCCTGTACGATGTCTGTACGTATGAAGGTGTGATTGTTGCGATGTCGATGCTATGTCGGGTGTATAAGGCCCTGCGCGCCCCGTTTCTGTTCTCGATTCATTAACGGTCACAGGTCTTGTTTGAAATGGAGATTTTTATCCGTATGAGAAAGATATGTAGAAATCAATTGCAGACAATCAAAGAGATTGGTGTATATGTATGATTACCCACATAGTTAAGGCAGAGAGAGAGAGAGACAGACAGACAGACAGACAGACAGACAGACAGACAGAGAGACAGGGAGAGAGACAGGGACGGAGACAGAGAGAGACAGAGAGAGAGAGAGAGACAGAGAGAGAGAGAGAGACAGACAGAGAGAGAGAGACAGGGAGAGAGACAGGGACGGAGACAGACAGAGAGAGAGAAAAACAGAGAGAGAGAGAGAGAGACAGACAGACAGACAGAGACAGGGAGAAAGACAGGGACGGAGAGAGAGAGAGACAGAGAGAGAGAGAGAGAGAGAGACAGACAGACAGACAGACAGACAGACAGACAGACAGACAGACAGACAGACAGAGACAAACAGAGAGAGAGAGACAGGAGAGACAGAGACAAACAGAGAGATAGACGGGGAGAGAGAAAGCGAGACAGAGAGAGACAGAGAGATAGAGACAGAAAGAGAGAGAGACAGAAAGAGAGACAGAGAGAGGGACAGACAGAGAGACAGAGAGAGAGAGAGACAGAGAGAGAGACAGAGAGAGTGAGACAGAGTGAGACAGAGAGAGAGAGAGACAGAGTTGACTTGCCTCACCCCCACTTCGCACTCGGATCTTGAAAATAAACCCCCCTCCCTTTCGCACCATCCGATCGCCGTCAAGTTTTGCAGGAGAAAGAGACCACGGTCATCTGTGACAGAACCAATCTCACGTTTCGACTTCCGGCCACCACCGAGGTCATCTTTTCACCTCACATCCGTCAATAACTTGGCATGTTTGCCCTTCATTCTGAACCCATTTTAGATAACCGTTATTCTTATCCATGGGGAACGTTACGCTCTCATTATAAACCATGATAGCCTGGCAGTCTCGCGCCATTATCGGATATGCTCACTTTTGGAAGCTATTGTGTTGTGTAGCAAAAAAAAATCGCTCTGTTGCGGAATAGGTCGTTAGACAACGGCGATTTAAAAAAAAGAAAAAAATTATTTTGTTAGGACTCATATTGTTGAAATGGGTTTACATTTTTTTTTATTATTGTGTGTGTGTGTTGTTTTGTTGTTGTTTTTTTTGTTTTTTTTAAATCGTCATACAAGCACCCAACCATCACATCCACACCCACTTTCTAGAAATGGGTCGAAGGTACGTTGTAAACTCATGCTCCGCGTATACTGTTACGGGGTGTCAGTTCTGTTCGTGGGAATAACTTGAATAGAGGAGAAAGCGAAACGCAACTCAAATTTCAACCGATTCATACCGACATGCCTTTTTTTTATTTTTTTTTGTAATTTTTTTTTTTTTTTTTTTTTTTTTTTTTGTAATTTTTTTTTTTTTGTAATTTTTTTTTTTTTGTAATTTTTTTTTTTTGTAATTTTTTTTTTTTTTTTTGTAGTAGTAGTAGTAGTAGTAGTAGTAGTAGTAGTAGTAGTAGTAGTAGTAGTAGTAGTAGTGTGAACATGCCGTTAATAATTTTAAAAAAACTCTATCTCGGCCTTTTGTGCTGAGATAAAAGTGTGGTATCTGTTCCGATGGATACTACACCTCTTAGACCGGTACCGTCTTGCCTTTTTGTTGTTGTTGTTGTTGTTGTTGTGGTGGTGGTGGTGGTGGTGGTGGTGGTGGTATAGATGACGTGCCTGATTTCCGTGACTTCGCGTCGACAACGATCGGGCAGGTCGCGGAAGCGCCCGAGCGCTGACGGAATAATATCATTTTTTTTTTCCTCTTTCTTTTATCTTATAAAAATATTGACAAAATTTTACTCCTCCCCCCCCCAAAAAAAAAATATTATTTTCACAAAAAAAAATATTATTTTCACAAAAAAAAAAATTATTTTCACAAAGAAAAAAAATGATTTTAATTCTATATATTTTTTCTTTGAATTTATTCGTCTTATATTAGCGTCTGTCAGTCTTCCAGTTAGAGCTTGGCAGTTTGAATGCA
>OY744549.1:56675730-56693230 GCA_963556195.1 Sepiola atlantica | reverse complement strand
TTTTTTTTTAATTGTTGTTGTATTTTTTTTGTTTTGTTTTTTTCTCGGTCTTATACAAGTAGTTTCAGCTGAGTCACATCGGTCCGACATTCAACAGACGGTCTATTGTGCAACCGCTTTGTAATCGGAGCCGGTCGTGAAATCGAACACCCAGTGTCGGTGGTGTTGCGACCGGCGACAGATGCCGGTTTGGACGGGGCGGTCGGGGTAGAAGTAATCTAAGCGGCTCTCGACCGTTTGGAGCAGCTACTAACGACATATTTGTTTAGCGGCGGGGCTTTTCACGCTCCAGTGATTGTTTTGCTCTTGTCACGGCAGTGAAATCGAGTTCGATTGGCGGTCGTTATTTTTATTTATTCATTTTTTCTTTCTTCTTCTTCAATTACATAAGCGATATAACCGTGGCCATTTTGTTTTTTTTCTTCCTTTTTTTTTCTTGTTTGTTATTTTTAATTGTTTTCGGTTTTTTACCGTTTCTTCTCTATAGCATTCCGGCGTTTACGGTTCATTGATTTTTTTTAGTTTTTTTTTTTTTTTTTCATCGAAATCGCTCCAGACAAGGCATAAAGCCACTTGATGTAAGGAGCTAAAAATTAAATAAAAATACTTACGGTCAAAAACTAGCCAACGATAAGTGTTAGATGGATTTACTATTTTATTTTTTTTTAATTAATTTATTTTTTTTGGTATTTAATTGTTTTCGGCTTTTTACTCCCCCCCCCCCCCCCCATCGCATTCTAGCGTTTACGGTTTATTGATCTTTTAAATTTTTTTTAAATGGAAATCGCTCCAGAAATTTAAGAAATTGACTTCCAAATTAACCTATCTCTGTCCAGGTATTAATTGGTCCCTCTTTTTCTTTCAAGACCATCCGTATCACTTCCTCCCATGTTTTTTTAAAATCTTTTTAGGGAAATCGCTCTTGACAAGGCATGAAGCCACTTGATGTAAGGAACTAAAAAAAAAATACTACTTCAAGGTCAGAAACTAGCTACGGATAAGTGTTAGATGGATAGATTCCGCCCCCCCCCAAAAAAAAACCCAGCAATTCTTCCCCCTTTGTCAGAAACATCGCTCATAGAATGTGAGGACTAAAGGACAAAATAAGGGAAGCGCGAGTTACGAGGCTACCGAAAGTCCATTTTCTATGCTCCTTTTTCCTTGGCCTTCCCCTGTGGGCTGACCCTGCTACATCAACTGTTCTACACCTACTAACCCAACAACTCTCATCCATTTTTTCAGTACAACTAATTAATTGTTCGCAATATAAATTGGTTACTAACAAGACTGATGACGAAGGAACGTTCTCTCATGACTTTTCCCTTGATTCCACCCGTATTTCCATGGTAGGTGCTCGACTGAGCTTCAAGATCTGGTTTACCCCCACCCCCACCCCCACCCCCACACACAAGAACACCTCTTGCTACCAACTCTGCAACGAACTCTCCTTTCTTTCTCCAAATATCTAAAATCAAATGGAACTTCCATGAACAAAGTTTCTTTCCAAGAACTTCCCATCTTCCTTTCTTTCTCCAAATATCTAAAATCAAATGGAACTTCCATGAACAAAGTTTCTTTCCAATAACTTCCCATCTTCCTTTCTTTCCTTCAAGTATCTAAAATCAAATGGAACTTCCATGAACAAAGTTTCTTTCCAAGAACTTCCCATCTTCCTTTCTTTCCTCCAAGTATCTAAAATCAAATGGAACTTCCATGAACAAAGTTTCTTTCCAAGAACTTCCCATCTTCCTTTCTTTCCTCCAAGTATCTAAAATCAAATGGAACTTCCATGAACAAAGTTTCTTTCCAAGAACTTCCCATCTTCCTTTCTTTCCTCCAAGTATCTAAAATCAAATGGAACTTCCATGAACAAAGTTTCTTTCCAAGAACTTCCCATCTTCCTTTCTTTCCTCCAAATATCTAAAATCAAATGGAACTTCCATGAACAAAGTTTCTTTCCAAGAACTTCCCATCTTCCTTTCTTTCCTCCAAGTATCTAAAATCAAATGGAACTTCCATGAACAAAGTTTCTTTCCAAGAACTTCCCATCTTCCTTTCTTTCCTCCAAATATCTAAAATCAAATGGAACTTCCATGAACAAAGTTTCTTTCCAAGAACTTCCCATCTTCCTTTCTTTCCTCCAAATATCTAAAATCAAATGGAACTTCCATGAACAAAGTTTCTTTCCAAGAACTTCCCATCTTCCTTTCTTTCCTCCAAGTATCTAAAATCAAATGGAACTTCCATGAACAAAGTTTCTTTCCAAGAACTTCCCATCTTCCTTTCTTCCTTCAAGTATCTTTGGACGGTGTCTCTTCTTTCTCTTTTCCTATCAATGCTGGTGTTGCTATTCTACTGAACTTTCTTCTATCCTCTCTAAATTATTCAATCTCTGTTTGTCTCAGTCCTGTTTTCCTTCTTGTTGGAAGGAGTCCTCTGTTGTCCCTATCTTTTAAAACACTGATGATCGGACTGACCCAACTAAGTATCGTCGTGTAAGTCTCCCCCCGCCCCCATGTTATTAGCAAGGTTTTTGAAAAGTTACTCAACAGCAAGCCTGTTCATTTTCTGGAAAGTCTGGGCCTCTTTAGTGCTGTTCAGTATGGTTTTCGTGGTTTTCGTTCAACTGCTGATCTTTTAACTGTTGTAACTGAGCGGATCTGTCAGTTTATGGATAATTCAGGAGAGAGAAGAGCTGTAGCGCTTGACATTTCGAAAGCGTTTGACAGAGTGTGGTATTCTGGTTTCCTACACAAACTTCAGGGTTGTGGTATTGATGGTGAGGTTCTTGACATTATTAGGTCTTTTTTTTTCTGATCGAAGCTTGCAAGTAATTTTGGACGGTGTCTCTTCTTTCTCTTTTCCTATCAATACTGGCGTTCCTCGGGGTTCTATTCTAGACCCTACACTATGTCTTCTCTATATAAATGATCTTCCAAAGAATATTGTTCAGAACATTAACATCTATGCTGATGATACAACTCTTTATTCTGGTGTTGCTTCTCGCCCATCTCCCTCGGATCAGTCGAAATATGCAGCTGATCTAGAAGTTGATCTGGGTTCAGTTGTGGAATGGAGTACAAAATGGCTTGTTTCCTTTAATCATGTTAAGACTCAGCTCGTGTCTTTCAATCGTAGGCGTGTCCCTTTTTCTTCCTGAGATTCTTATGGATGGTTCTGCTCTTGAGGAGAAATCGACTCTGAAACTTCTTGGTCTTTCTCTCTCATCAAATATTTCTTGGAGTTCATACATTAGATCTATTGCTCTTTCTGTTTCTCGTAAAGTCGGTTCTCTCTATCGCTCCAAACACTTTCTCTATCTCTACAAATCCACTACTGGAATACTGTAGTCATATTTGGGCTGGTGAATTTCTGTTCCATTTTGAAATGGGATTGCATGAGGAGTTGGGTACTTTCCGGAGCGATAGAATGATCCAACCATTTCTCCGGAGCTACTTAAATCTAACTATTTCAAACATGCCGTCTCTCCTAGTAGGTGATCTAGCTCAACCAATCAGAGCCTCTGGTATATTTTAGACCAATCCCTTCTTAACATGTAGAAATTGTTTACCGATATGATTGCACCAAAACTAGGAGAGTAGATCTGAGTTTAGATACTTATATTTTATGGAAATCGCTCCAGACAAGGCATGAAGCCACTTGATGTACGGAGCTAAAAAGAACGAAATACAATTGACGCAAAGATAGGGGATGCCTATCGACCTTAGTCTTTTCAAGACTAATGCTATAGGTAGGAGGAAAACAGTCAGCAGGAAGAGAGTTCCACAAGCCTGCGGTTCTTGGAAAGAAGCTACTGGAATGGGAAGCTGTATTACAATGAGGTATCAAAACAGCGAATTAATGGAGATTACTAGACCAACGAGTCAAACGAGCTGAAACAAAAGAAGCAGAGACTAGATCACATAATTCTGAAGAACAGATTCTATAATAGTATTTATTGAAAAGACTGAGACTAGCAACATCTAGCTGTGATGACCATTTAGTAAGAAAAAATGCAGTTCTTTTGAACGTTTTTTTTTCACTATAACAGCTTCTTTTTTTACAGAAACTTTACGTTCCTCTCAGCCAAAAGATTTTTTTTGTATATATATATATATATATATTTATATATATATGTGTGTGTGTGTGTGTGTGTGTGTGTGTGTGTGTATTAATTTTCAAAGTTAAATGTTACCGATAATATTTACAGTTACATTACTGAGTTTTATCCTCTTCTGATGAAAAGAGTTTCTCTTTGAAAATCCATGGATTAAGGATAATGAAACTCCTTGCTTTTGAACACTTGATGTCTTAATAAATATTGTATCTATACAATTTTTTATTCTCATCTTTCATCTTCTGAAGTATATATATATATATATATATATATATATATATATATATATATATATATATATATATATATATATATATATGTGTGTGTGTGTGTGTCTGTGCGTGTGTGTGTGTGTGTGTGTATTTATTAATTTTCAATGTTAAATGTTACCAGTAATATCTACAGTTACATTAATGAGTTTTATATATATATATATATATATATATATATATATATATATATATATATATATATATATATATATATATATATACATATATATATATATATATATATATATATATATATATATATATATATATATTATCTAATAACACGTCAGGACAAAATGAAATAAAAATAAAAGCATCCGTTATTTAGGGATGAATGCTTGAAAAAGAAAGCGATACTTAAATTGTTCAGGAGTCCAAAAGTTTTTGCCAGATGTTGGTGGTCTTTGGTAATTGGTAAATTCCTTATTATACTGTGTATCCGTTTGTTGCTGAACTTTTGATTTTTTTAATTAATATTGTATCTTTACAATGTTTTGTTCTCATCTTTTACCTCTAATATATATATATATATATATATATATATATATATATATATATATAAAAGTTTATATAGAAACCTATGTGTAGAAAAGAAAACTCTGAAAATTTCAATATGGCGTTCCATTCCAATAATTTTCTGTTTAAGAAATATAAGTTTACATCCTGCTTCAATCAAGTGCACCAATTCTTGCATGTCGAAAAAAAAATGTTTTTTTAATAAATACCTCACAACCAGTTCTTTTCTGTGTTGACTTAGTCAATTGAATATATGTATATATATATATATATATATATATATATATATATATATATATATATATATATATATACATATGCATATGGATATATACATATATATTAATCAATTAATTTTTTATACTATAAATATATTTGTTTAAATGTTAAAGTGTTTTTATACCTACGTTTCACAAGGTTTTCTCAACATTTTCTGAAAAATCTTTATTTCAGATCCAAATATTTTTGATGAATTACGATTAAACGAGGAATCGCGTGAACATTCCATCAAATGGAACTTCCATGAACAAAGTTTCTTTCCAAGAACTTCCCATCTTCCTTTCTTCCTTCAAGTATCTTTGGACGGTGTCTCTTCTTTCTCTTTTCCTATCAATGCTGGTGTTGCTATTCTAGGCCTAACACTGTTTCTTCTCTATATAAGGCTTCCGGTTCTGATTCAATTCCTGTTGTCGTGCACCTGTACTTTCTTCTATCCTCTCTAAATTATTCAATCTCTGTTTGTCTCAGTCCTGTTTCCCTTCTTGCGACCGCCTGCAACCGCCACTCCTGCACTGATGAGGGTAGACAATGCGAAACGATATATATATATATATATATATATATATATATATATATATATATATATATATATATATATATATATATATATATATATATATATATATATCAAATGCAGACATCTAAATTAATTGTCTAAGGTATTATGTTGTTCAATAGAAGATTATAAGGTGTATATCAATTATTAACATCGGGTGTATGTGCTGATTTAAGGTAAAGTTAACGATTACCAATACTGACGCGTGTAGCTTGGTGGCAATCGGGTGGTTAACAAAAATGTGTTCTGTTAATATTTGGGTTGTTGAATATTTATGGCTTATCAATTAAAATGCAGTGCAGACGCGTATAAGTTAATCGTCTCGGGTCGCTGTTACCAACCCCTTTACTATACCTCTGATTTATTATCGGACCAATGCTATAGTAATATCTGATATTAAGGTGAAAAAAAAGCGATTATATATTCGATTACAACAATATTTTTTTTTAAAAGATAATCGTTGGTCGTCAAATTTAAATAGAAACAGTAAATTTGAATTATAATAACTTCTATTTGGTCCTCGCGTTTGTGTTGACTTTCTAATAAATGAACAGGCTTGCTGTTGAGCAACTTTTCAAAAACCTTGCTAATAACATGGGTGGGGAGGGAGACTTACATGACGATACTTAGTTGGGTCAGTCCGATCACCAGCGTTTTAAAAGAGGACTCCTTCCAACAAGAAGGGAAACAGGACTGAGATAAACAGAGATTGAATAATTTAGAGAAGATAGAAGAAAGTTCAGGTGCACGACAACAGGAATTGAATCAGAACCGGAAGCCTTATATAGAGAAGAAACAGTGTTAGGCCTAGAATAGCAACACCAGCATTGATAGGAAAAGAGAAAGAAGAGACACCGTCCAAAGATACTTGAAGGAAGAAAGGAAGATGGGAAGTTCTTGGAAAGAAACTTTGTTCATGGAAGTTCCATTTGATGGAATGTTCACGCAATTCCTCGTTTAATCGTAATTCATCAAAAATATTTGGATCTGAAATAAAGATTTTTCAGAAAATGGTTGAGAAAACCTTGTGAAACGTAGGTATAAAAACACTTTAACATTTAAACAAATATATTTATAGTATAAAAAAATTATTAATATATATGTATATATCCATATATCCATATATATATATATATATATATATATATATATTATAATATAATATTTTGTGTATATAATTTTATATATTTTCAAAGCGTAATTGTATTACCTGTAGTAGTATAACTGGGGTAATGGTCCTCTGAAGAGAAGAATTATCTTTGAAAACTCATGAGCTAAGGACTTAAGGATACTTTGCTTGAACTTTGAATTCTAATAAAATTTGATTGACACCTTATTTTATTACTTCATTTTATATTATAATATTAATGCTCTATCCAGTATATTGAGCTTCAGTTTTTATCCGGATGTTTCACTAATTATAAGATATTACTTGACCTTGACGCTTATATCTTTTGTTGGATTGCTTCATATATATATAAGTCAACAACGAAAAGAACTGGTTGTGAGGTATTTATTAAAAAACATTTTTTTCGACATGCAAGAATTGGCGCACTTGATTGAAGCAGGATGTAAACTTATATTTCTCAAACAGAAAATTATTGGAATGGAACGCCATATTGAAATTTTCAGAGTTTTCTTTTCTACATAAACTTATATATATATATATATATATATATATATATATATATATATATATATATATATATATATATATATAATGGTAATAATCCAGGTGAAAAATATCCACAGGGTGGTAATCCAGGTGAAAAATATCCACAGGGTGGTAATCCAGAGAATTTTAACCGGGTTTATAAAAAGTGCTCAATATCAAAATAGAGCTTTATATATGATAATTTTATTCTAACTCTGCCTGATGAGATCTCAGTTTATAGTAACTGTTGATCGATAACATCGACATGCCAGTGTCGCAGATTTTGTACATGTCTGTGTAAATAAAATTATCATATATATATATATATATATATATATATATATATATATATATATATATATATATATATATATATATAGATATATATATATATATATATATATATATATATTAGTTCCTACACTGAAGATTGCGTTAGCATGAAACATCGATGTCTGTAGGTATTTAAATAATTAATATTTATTAATAAAAATATTATTGTGTATATATATATATTTTTTGTTATTAAAAATGTGTATATATATATATATATATATATATTGTACGTCAATGAAAATAAATAAGACCTGCAAATGGAAGCAAATCGATATCTTCAGTTGTTCAAAACAAGGAGCAGTTTAGTTAATAAAAACATTTATTTTTCTTCTCTTTCATTCCTTAAACCAGGCTTTTCAAAGATTAAAATCTTATTTCATAATAGGTCCAACTCTCTAAAAGTTTACCTTTTAGTTATAATTCACATATATGTATATATATATATATATATATATATATATATATATATATATATATATATATATATATATATATATATATATATATATATATATATATATATAATCCACCATCTATGACTCATAAACCTTGCTAGACATAGCGAAGTTCTGAAACACGGATACCAGTAGTTAGCATCTAACTAAAAATGAAAGACTAAGGAATACAAGAAAATGATTAAGTAAATCAAAGTGAGCAGACGTTCCGCCTTTTGCTCCCTCCAGCTAGGAGCTAGGGAGTTGACTGCATCTGTCGCTATTCTACTAAAATTTAAAAAAATTAAAATCAAAGTGAGCAGACGTTCCGCCTTTTGCTCCCTCCAGCTAGGAGCTAGGGAGTTGACTGCATCTGTCGCTATTCTACTAGAATAAAATAAAAACTTAAAATCAAAGTGAGCAGACGTTCCGCCTTTTGCTCCCTCCAGCTAGGAGCTAGGGAGTTGACTGCATCTGTCGCTATTCTACTAAAATTTAAAAAACTTAAAATAAAAGTGAGCAGACGTTCCGCCTTTTGCTCCCTCCAGCTAGGAGCTAGGGAGTTGACTGCATCTGTCGCTATTCTACTAAAATAAAAAAAAACTTTAAATCAAAGTGAGCAGACGTTCCGCTTTTTGCTCCCTCCAGCTAGGAGCTAGGGAGTTGACTGCATCTGTCGCTATTCTACTAAAATTAAAAAAACTTAAAATAAAAGTGAGCAGACGTTCCGCTTTTTGCTCCCTCCAGCTAGGAGCTAGGGAGTTGACTGCATCTGTCGCTATTCTACTAAAATAAAAAAAACTTTAAATCAAAGTGTGCAGACGTTCCGCTTTTTGCTCCCTCCAGCTAGGAGCTAGGGAGTTGACTGTATCTGTCGCTATTCTACTAAAATTAAAAAAACTTAAAATCAAAGTGAGCAGACGTTCCGCTTTTTGCTCCCTCCAGCTAGGAGCTAGGGAGTTGACTGCATCTGTCGCTATTCTACTAAAATTTAAAAAAAACTTAAAATCAAAGTGAGCAGACGTTCCGCTTTTTGCTCCCTCCAGCTAGGAGCTAGGGAGTTGACTGCATCTGTCGCTATTCTACTAAAATAAAAAAAACTTAAAATCAAAGTGAGCAGACGTTCCGCCTTTTGCTCCCTCCGGCTAGGAGCTAGGGAGTTGACTGCATCTGTCGCTATTCTACTAAAATAAAATAAACACTTAAAATCAAAGTGAGCAGACGTTCCGCCTTTTGCTCCCTCCAGCTAGGAGCTAGGGAGTTGACTGCATCTGTCGCTATTCTACTAAAATTAAAATAACTTAAAATCAAAGTGAGCAGACGTTCCGCCTTTTGCTCCCTCCAGCTAGGAGCTAGGGAGTTAACTGCATCTGTCGCTATTCTACTAAAATAAAATAAAAACTTAAAATCAAAGTGAGCAGACGTTCCGCCTTTTGCTCCCTCCAGCTAGGAGCTAGGGAGTTGACTGCATCTGTCGCTATTCTACTAAAATTAAAAAAACTTAAAATCAAAGTGAGCAGACGTTCCGCCTTTTGCTCCCTCCAGCTAGGAGCTAGGGAGTTGACTGCATCTGTCGCTATTCTACTAAAATAAAAAAAACTTTAAATCAAAGTGAGCAGACGTTCCGCTTTTTGCTCCCTCCAGCTAGGAGCTAGGGAGTTGACTGCATCTGTCGCTATTCTACTAAAATAAAATAAAAACTTAAAATCAAAGTGAGCAGACGTTCCGCTTTTTGCTCCCTCCAGCTAGGAGCTAGGGAGTTGACTGCATCTGTCGCTATTCTACTAAAATTAAAAAAAACTTAAAATCAAAGTGAGCAGACGTTCCGCTTTTTGCTCCCTCCAGCTAGGAGCTAGGGAGTTGACTGCATCTGTCGCTATTCTACTAAAATAAAAAAAACTTTAAATCAAAGTGAGCAGACGTTCCGCCTTTTGCTCCCTCCGGCTAGGAGCTAGGGAGTTGACTGCATCTGTCGCTATTCTACTAAAATAAAATAAAAACTTAAAATCAAAGTGAGCAGACGTTCCGCCTTTTGCTCCCTCCAGCTAAAAAACTTTCTGCCCGATGAGACCTCAGCTCTTGATAGCTGTAGATCGATAACATCGACATGCCAATGTAGCAGACCTTGTACATGTTTGAATAAAAGCATTCACTATATATATATATATATATATATATATATATATATATATATATATATATATAGTCTTTGAAGTTTTTCAACCATTCAAACTATATGAAAGACAAACACACTATTAGTCCCGAGTTCTTCGTTGGAAAATTACTTTGCTTGTAAATCAATTTACGTTTTACAGTCTCTATATTAGTTTGTTTCAAGAATTTTTTTAATTTATCAATAATAACTAAGGGATCATCAGTTGTTTACCATGAAAAACTTTTTCGGAAATTATATATATATATATATATATATATATATATATATATATATATATATATATATATATATATATATATACTAGGAGAGCTACCCTGTGTTGCCCAAGTTAGACTGTGGGATAGCATCATATGCAACAGCATGGTAGAGAGAGTTTACTCTAACAGCAACCTTGATGCTTTCACCTAGATATCTTACTCACCGAGCTATTCAGATATATGTTAATACTCTTAAACTAACGCTAATAAATAGATTAATTTCATTGTGTAACATGTTTGAAAATTGTCATTAGCTTCTTTAAGGGGCAACTAGAGACGCAAAAATACTTCCATTATGTTCACGTGCAAATTGTGCATGTGAATACAATTATATTGAAAGTACACTTCCTCGTATATATATATATATATATATATATATATATATATATATATATATATATATAAGAAAAGAAGAAAAAAAAATTATAAGACAGTCTCGCCTGACAAAGGCGAAAGTTTGAAAAAAAAAAATTAAATAAATGAATTTTTCATTGAAATTGCACTATTGTTGATTTTCAAAATATTTCACTTAAATACATTTTCATGCGTACCTCAAAGATGTTGTCAATTTCCTTACTTAAAAAAAGCGCCAATCTGCGCATAACATCGACAGGACTACACTTATCCAAACGTTTTTTAGAACTTGACGTCTCTTTCTGCTCATATCGTGATCCGACCCCTCGGTGTTAATACCATCAAAATGAGAAGGAAGAAAAGAAGAAAAATAACTATAAGACAGTCTCGCCTGACAAAGTTGTTCTACAACGAAAGCTTGCAAAAAAAAATAAATAAATAAATGAATTTTTCATTTAAATTGCACAGTTGTTGATTTTCAAAATATTTCACTTCAATATATATATATATATATATGTAATAATGACATAGGGCATGTAATTACCGGTAATTTAGCGATAGTAAAAAATCCTAAGTTGAGAAAGCTCCTTACAAAAGGTCCAAACTACAGAGAACCTAAATGTTTAAATTATACAAAATGTATAAAAGAAATAAATAAAGCATTAGAAACCTTTAGTATATCCATGGCAAAAAAACACAAAATATTAGATTCCACATTTGACGCATGGAAAAATAATATACTCAGATTCGTAAATAAAAAGGTCGAACGTTTAAAAATGTTTAAACATCCTAAAAAGACGAATCCTCTCCTTAGAAATTCACAAATAATTATGGACCTTCAAATACTTCAAAATAAATTTGTAATAGTTCCTATTGATAAGGCAGCAAATAATATAGCTTTTATATGTAAAAAATATTACATACAACGATTATTGTCAGAAGTAGGAATTATAGGTATAGAATCAGATACTTATAAAGTAAGTAATTGTGAAAAAGAAAGTATTATTCTAAATAACACCATTATTTGTGAAAAATTAGGACTAAAATTAGATGAGAAAAATAATAAACTTCCATGTATGTATTGGATACCGAAAATGCATAAAAAACCAGTTGGGGCCCGTTTTATTGTTGCCTCCAAAATGTGTATTACTAAACCCTTGAGTAAGGCTATATCAAATGTGTTTAAATTAATAATTAATCAGATAAATAATTTTCATAATAAAAGAAAGTTCTATAGTAATATAAACCTATTTTGGGTAGTAAATAATTCATATCCAATAAAAGAAAAACTAGATCATATAAATTCCCGTAAAAAGGCTAAGTCAATTTCTACATATGATTTTAGTACCTTATATACTAAAATACCACATAATGAACTAATTAAAGAATTAGGTAACATTATAGATTTAGCTTTTGCCGGAGGTAAAGGTAAATACATAGAATTTTCAAAATCTAAAGCCTTTTGGTGTAAGACTAAAAACAGTAAAACTAGTACTTCAAAAAATGGCCTTAAAATACTTATAAGTCACCTGATTAAAGAAAGTTATTTTAAAATAGGAAATAATACACTAATACAAACAATAGGTATTCCTATGGGTTTGGACCCTGCCCCCTTTTGGGCAAATCTCTATTTACATAGATATGAATACATATATATGTCAGCATTAATAAAAAATGATATATCTAGAACGTATAGTTACCACGGCTGCAGGAGGTTTATTGATGACCTGGTCTGTATAAATGATAGAGAGGAGTTTGAAAATACTAAACATTTAATATATCCTAGGGAATTAAAATTAAATTGTGAACATACAGGAATACATGCTACCTTTCTAGATTTAGATATAAAAATTGAGGATGGTAGATTTATTTATAAAATGTTTGATAAAAGAAATTCTTTTCCCTTTCATATCGTTTGTATGCCGCATAAAAGTAGTACCTGTCCTATGTATATATTTTATGGGAGTATAATGTCCGAATTTCTAAGAATAGCCCGCGTTACTTTAAGGTTAATGGATTTTATACCTCCAGTCACTTCATTAGTAATAAGAATGCTTAAACAAGGTGGAGATAAAAATAAAATATTTAGACAGTTAAATAAGGCAATAACACGCTATCCTGACGCTTTTAAATTATATGAAATAAATCAAAAGAAATTGATAAAAGAAATCCAAAACTCTACTATAAAAATGTATAACATATGTAAATAGTCCATGATAAAATAAATAAATAAATGTATATATATATATATGTATATATGAAATATTTTTATAAATATATATTTTTAATTTTAAAACATTTGTAGACAAAGAAAATAACCAAGGGAAAAAAGGGGGGTTATTATAATGGAATCATCTAACTCTATAAAATAGATGTTCTGTAAAATAGTAAATACCCACTTTGAAAGGAACAACACAGGTAAGGAAACTATATTTTAATACTTTAGAAAAACAAATCTGGAGGCAAAACTAAATTAAATATTTGTAAACTTTTTAAATTAAAAAATAATTATTAAATAGGGAGGTGGTGTCTGATCAACACTGCTGGGATGCCATGATAAAGAAATACTGTTTTGTTTTTAAAATCCCGAAACAGTTTTCATGGTAAACAACTGACGATCCCTTATATATAAAAACATATATAAAAATATATTTATATTAGAGTATATTCTTGGAAGTAAACTAAAATAGTGATTGCAGTAAATTGATTGACTTACTAGACTAAAATCTTTCAACAAAATTTTTTTTTTTTTTTTTTTTTTTTTTTTTTTTTTTTTTTCTTCCCAGTTTTGAAGGTTAAAAGAACTTCCGAGACTATATATATATATATTTCATTTGAATCAAAGGGAAAACAGTTTTCAGTGGAAGGGTTGTGCCCCGAGGACCATCTTAATATCATCAAAATTTGCTGAAATTTTGGGAATATACATCATTTTTGGTCATTTACCTATGGTTTAAATTTCATTTGAATCAAAGGAAAAACAGTTTCCAGTGGGGGGGGGGGAAGCGTTGAAGTGATATATTTCTTATATAGCCTATGACATTCACTGAGAGGTCAGTAGTCCAATTTTCAAGCAATTCTGTCCAGCGGTTTGGGTGAACATAAGACACAAAGATCAGGCGGACACACACACACACAGTTACTATTTTATATATATAGAAGATATATATATAGTAAATATCTTATATCAGCAGAAAAAATAAAAACCAGAGTGCTCAATATATATATATTTAAATAAATTTTTCGTGGTACAAAATTTGATAACGGCGAGGAATACGGACGTTTGGGACATTTTTTGGAGGGTCGAATGAGATTAAACAAATATAAAAAAAAAAAAAATATATATAAAAAAATATTTAAAAAAATATTAAAAAAATATATATATATATAAAAAAAAAATATATATATATAAAAAAAAAAAATATATAAAAAAATATAAAAAAAAAATATTAAAAAAAAAAAAAATATATATATATATATATATATATATATATATATATATATATATATATAGAGAGAGAGAGAGAGAGAGAGAGAGAAAGAAAGATAGATAGAGAGAGGGGGAGGGAAAAGAGAGAAAGACAGAGAGAGAGCAACGGAGAGAATAACGGGGGGGGGGGAGGGGGAGATGTGTGCATTGTCATTTCTTAGCAGTTCATATGCGTGTTTTGCGTCATTTTTTGTTCGGTTCGACGCAAGTGTTAAACGGATGTAAATTGAATTTTCCCAATTGAGTAATGAACGTGCAACTCGGGCGGATACGCCCGATATAAAAATAGCTCAAATGAAAATTTCCTTTGAAAAAGTACATTGAATCATACACAAACATTTCTTGTCATCATTATACTATGTCTATTGGGTCGTTACAAAAATAATGGCCGCCTGAAGCGCTGGCTTTTTAAAAAGTCATTCTAACACAGAATTTGTAATTTATTTCATGGTAAATTTTAACTCTTTTGTTTCATTTTACTTCAATCGAAATTCTCGGAAATCATATTTTAACATATATAATAATTCCATGAAAAATGCCAGTATACTGAAATCATATGCCCTTAATAGGGTTAAGATGAAAATTCATATACACTAAATGTACAAAAGCAAGGAAATTCCCAAATGTTTACACTTTTATTGTCATTAAGGGTATGCGAGCACAACAGGGCTATGTATTTTACTGGTAGGAATTTTTCTTCAGCGTACCTCACACACTTCATCCACTCATGCATAGAGATTTATACTGTAGTGATGTGATAATGAAATGGTTTGGTTGATATGTAGTCATACCCTTAATGACAATAAAAGTGTAAAAATTTGGGAATTTTTCATGGAATGTCACTACTTTTGTAAAGGCTATGCCTCAATACAATGCCTTCTCATAACTGATATAGTTGGTAGTTTGACTAATCAAGGTATACGGTAAACTGAAATTAAAATGCCATCAACTAGACACTAGAACCTCCATCTTCGCATTCTTATGTTGCATGAGCGAGTTCAAACTTGGGCACAATGCCTCCGAAACTTCTGCCAATATCAATAGAGCATGGGGAGATGGGTGCACAAGCGATCGGACAGTACGAAGGTGGTTCCAGAAATTCCGTAGTGGAGATGGTAAATTTTAACTCTTTTGTTTCATTTTACTTCAGTCGAAGTTCTCGGAAATCAAGGAGATCAGTAAATTTTAACATATTAATGCGTTCTCAATAATAATTTGTAACTTTTTTTCAGATAGAACGTATTTTTGAAGCATAGACGACCCTCATTGATGAACATGACAAAACATGACCTTCGGCTTCTTACGTTGCATGAGCGAGTTCAGACTTGGGCACGATGCCTTCGAAACTTCTGCCAATATCAACAGAATATTGGGAGATCGATCCACAAGCCATCGGACAGTACGAAAGTGATTCGAGAAATTCCGTAGTTCCTTGAAGATGAAGAAGGTAGAGGACGGCCGTGCAATCTTGACAATGAACAATTGCAAACACTTGTTGAACAAAATCCACGTCAAAGTGTCAAAGAAATGTCTCGGATACTTACAGTCAGTACGTCAGCAGTTTCACGTCATTTACAGAGTATCAGAAAGGTGAAAGAATTTTTATGAATAAATTTAAATTTTAAAAAGTCATTCTAACACAGAATTTGTAGTTTATTTCATGGTAAATTTTAACTCTTTTGTTTCATTTTACTTCAATCGAAGTTCTCGGAAATCAAGGAGACCAAAGAATATAGACAAGATCTATCCATACGAACATACAATTTTTATTGACAACTTGTTAAGACAACCAAAAGTAAAGAGTTAATAGATACTGAGAGTTCATAGTGTTTAGGAACGTTCCAGGTGAAAAAAAAGAGTCACAAGTCAATTGAAGAGGAAAATTAAGATTCTTAACTTCTTTACTAACTCAACGTTTGACAAGAATTAATCTAGTCTGGTGGAGTATCCAGCTTAATGCTGTTACGATAGGCAACATCACTTGGAAATGGTGCACCTCCGAGAATTGCACAGGACAAAGTATCCATCGGAACAGATACTACACTTTGATCTTGGCCAAAGGTATTTATCTACCTCCCACAGCAGTAAAATGTGACACAAGGTCGGAATGTGAGATTTGATAAGTCAGCACCCTAGAGGAAGAGCACCTATTACCTTTAAAAATTGTCTGGACAGCCCCATCGGCATTCCTCGATAGGGGTGCCACAGGCGATTAGCAATAAACTAACCCCTTCTCAAAGGGTGAGAAGGCAAAGCCTGGGAGGGTGGACCTCCTAGAACTGCACAGGACAAACCCATAGACCGGCGGAAATCAAGACCCGAAGGCCAAGACGATACCGGTCTATAGGTGGCAGTATCCATCGGAACAGATACTACACTTTGATCCCAGCCAATTGATAGAACATTTATTGGATCAAGGGAAGAATAAGGACCCCAGATCATTAACACAAGACGCGGGACATATTTTCAAATCACCGGTTGACCTCGCAATACACGTGGTCTCTATTTACAAAACACTTGTAAATAGATCTTTTATTTATGTTAATATTTATTTTAAGGCAGAGAGTTCATAAATAAAACAAATAAATATTAACATGTTTTCTTTTCTTTTAACATGTATACGCTTTTTTAAAAATCGGCTGACTTGTAATCTGTCGTTTTGCAATAAACAAAACAATTTATCATTTTTTTTTTTACTTTTATTTACTAAATAAAAAACAAATTTTAAACGCAATTCTATATTTCGTGTTGTGTACTTTTTTTTCTTTTCGTAGGGAGGCGAGTAGCGAAGTTTTATATATTTGTTTGTAATTGTTGCTTACAGAAAAAAAAGGAAAAAACTTCATAAATTTTAAATTGCTTCCGTTTGGAAACTGATTTTTGAAGTCTAACTCCGCCCTCGTGGGGAAGCAAAACGAAAGATTACAAGTCAGCCGATTTTTTAAAAGGCGTATATATTTCGTTTATTTATTAAAATAACTTGCGTAATCATCCGTTTTGCCTCCTCGGGCTAGGAGCAATGTGTAGTATGGAAAAATCCTTCTAAACTGAGGTAAGAT
>OY744549.1:56570730-56668230 GCA_963556195.1 Sepiola atlantica | reverse complement strand
ACTAATCGACCTACCTATACTGGTGTGCCATCTCCTCAGGCCATCCAGCGCGTCCCTCGGATTGTGGATGAGGGTACCCCTCTTTTTGAGGGTAGCTTTGAATAACCAATGAAAAGATGAATAAATGAAAACTTTACAAAGTGGCAGGCCGGCACCCAGGATAAAAAGGGCTCCTCAACTTGTTTATGCACCAGACGGGAAGAGGTATGCAATGGTACAAACCTTTTTTCCTCTGAAAATGTCAGTATGGACATGTCAGAGACCAGACAGGGACAGCCACCAGGCCTTGATGAAAAAGACCCTGGCACCCAGACTCCACCACAAGCAACAACTAAAACAAGGAATACAAGGGGCCTAAAATCCCAAAAGTGGTCAGTTGCACAAAAAAGGATTTTACTGCACTGCTACCATTACTCGATGTTCGAGAAATGGAGCAGTAGCTCAAAAGAGATTCTAACCGAGAGAATCAGGGTGTCTGACCTCCCTGAAGAAAACAAAAACACCAGTTTCCAATCTGCACTCCTTAGTATCCCAAGTGGGCAAATACTTAACACCTGAGGAGATCTCCAACATAAAAACTGATGCCCTGAAGGACGCAGAAAAAGACTATTTACCAAGACGAGCAGAGGAATCCCAGTGGAGACAGGAAAACAAATGGAACAAAGAGGAAAAATGGACACTCATATGGTCCATGGCATATGTGAAAACAGAAAACAGAAAGAAATCACAAAAGCATGGAAAGAAATTTTCTTTCATTACCACCCAGCAAAACGCAATGTCCCCTCTAAGAAACTTAATATGCAGCGCTACAACAGTCTCAAATGGGACTTCAGTGAAACAGAACTTAATTCCATGGGACTGGATGTAGCAGCACTCATAACAAAAAACATCAGCCCCCTTCATAACCCTATAACAGTTCCCACCAGCAACAAAAAACTACAAAACCCAAATATATCTAGGGAAGTAAGATCGGCAAATGGTGACACTCCAGAACTGCCCCCTAGAATAGACCCTCTACATCTGCAAGCTACAGATAGATTAACAATATCCCCAACAACAGTCCCAACACAAGCACACCTCCCAATACCAGCACACCCACATAACTATTCAAAAACATCCTAAACAAAATCCAAAAGCCTACGGAAACTCTCACACCACAAAACTCTTCACTGAATACTCCACCTCCATTCTCCCCAGCACTCAGCCCACCTCCACCACCACCATCTCCACCCTTTGAGCCAGATGAGGAACAATTGGCAGTTGAGGAGGACCTCAGTAACATCATTGAGAAGGTCAAGTCCATGGGACTAGAGAACCGACCACAACTGTTAAAAATAAAACTCTACAGAACCACCAAAGCCCTCATCACTAAAGTCTGCACTGCACTGCAGAGACTGGTACCAGATGCAGTGTCGCTCACGGAACTCAACCAGATCACATATGCAGCTGGGCTTTATATCGATAGGATAACATTCCCTCAAAAGAACGTTAAAAAGCGATTTAATCCGAGAGCTTCCAAAACTACACCTACACGGAAGCTCAAGCTGCAGAAAGAATTAAACCTCTATCGGAAAGAAATGAGCCAAATAAAACAGTTCCTCGCAGCTCCCACAACGAATGGGGAGACTGAAAAACACCATCAGCAGACTCCATGCAAAGTACCACACAACCAGCAGTGAGGAACTAAGCAACGTTGTCAGGGAGTTGGACGGCAAGATACCAGCACTTGCTAAAAGAATAAAAAACGAGGAAAATAAGAAGGCAGAGTCACAGAACAAGCAGTTCGAAGCAAACCCCAGAGTGTTCTATAGAACTCTCTTAAGGGATGCAATTACTGTGGAAAAACCACCTGAAGAAACGGACCTGGAGAACTACTGGCAACCTCTGTTTGAGTGCGAGGGAATATACAACCAGGAGGCCCAGTGGATTGGGGACATTCAGAGGCTAAATGAGACCAAGCCCACAATGCCAGAGCCAGTAATTACAATAGAAGCGACTAAAAAAAAAAACTAGCTCTGTTTGCTAACCACAAGAAATCTGGCATTGACAACGTCTGTAATTTTTGGTTGAAGCAGTTGACTGCACTCCATGGCCACTACAGTAAATGCTTCAACAGACTGCTGAGGGGTGAAGAGGCCACACCACCATGGCTCACCAAAGAAGATACAAGCCTCATACACAAAACAAAAGAGACACAGTGCTCAAATAAATATAGACCAATACGCTGTCTCAATACCACCTACAAGCTCTTTACTACAATCAACAGAACGAAAAAAGGGTGAAAAAACAAATGTGCAACAAATAAATGTTACCAAAGGCAAGTTAAGTTACTAATCTACCTACCTGGATAATTTTATTTGTGTTTTAACTTATTTTAAAGGGTGGTTTTCTTGTTCAAAACAGTCGGTGTTGACGGCTCGAAAATAAATTCAAAATGGAGGCTCGCCCATGGCCATTCACTGTGGAGGTCCCCAGATGCCGAAGAGCTTTCTACTCCAAAAGCTTCTTTCCTCGTGCTGCCTCCCTGCTTTCCTGACGTTACTGACATGCAGAAATTTAAAACTAATGTAAACGGACATCTCGCTGCGCAGCTCCCAATTTCAATTTATTATGTTTTTACTAATTAAAAGTAAATAAACATTTAAAAATATGTAGTGGTTCCAGGTTGTAAAAGCACACGTAATTACCTGAAAAAGTAAAATCCCCCCCCCCTCTAAAAAAATACCAGTGGTTCCAGGTTGTAAAAGCACACGTAATTACGTAAAAAGTCGAATCCCCCCCCCCCCCCGTCCTCTTAAAAAATATAATGTTAGTTTTTACCCCTCTGTCCATCCGTACATGCATTTGATTTTTTAAGTCAAACGTGGTTATCTCCCTTGGATTTTGAAGAAGTTATTTCCCTCTAATATTGCAACAACGTCTCAATAAGCGCCAACAAACTTTTGTTCGTTAAGAATTGTCAATGAATGTTGGTTATATTTCGGATCCATTGAAATTTGGGATAAATAAAGATGGTGGCTTTGTAGAGATACAGGATAATGTCAGGTGTGAGGAGTTTACTAGCACGGTAGAGCGAGCCAACCTTCTTTGCTGCAGCCTTGGCAGTGTCTTCACTGTATATCAAATTCATCCAGTATTTATTAAATTAAAAAAAAAAAAATATGCTTAAAGACAATTTTATCTATCATACGCCATTTTTTAAAAACCATTTCGACAAGGGAGATAACTCGAATTTGGGAAGTAGGACTTTTATACTGTGAAAAAAAATAGTGGGGTATCTTTTACAATAATCAACACAACGAGAACGACCCCCCCCCCAAAAAAAAAAACAAAAAACAAATATACAACAAATAAATGTGACCGTAGCCCATAAAACTTATTTTCCGACTTACCTATGACATTTGTTTGTAGTTTTAAGTAGTTTCAATGGATTTTTTATTAGATATCAAAATTTCTCTCCATTTTACCTTCATGGAAATTTGGCAAGACAAGATGGCTGCCGACATTTTTTTTTTTCTCAGCCTAGTACTTTTAAATAAGTGATCGAAACTAAAATATATGGGCAGAGCTAGGTTAGCTTCTTTTTTTTTTTTCTTTTTTTTTTTTAACATGTTTTACTCCAAACAAGGCAGGTCGACACTGTAGACGTAAGGGGCTACTGAGAATTAGGGTGTAGGTTTTGGGTGTCACCCCAAGTTGGGAGCTGTGCAGCTAGATGTCTGTTCACATTAGTTCTAAATCTCTGCATGTCGGGGGGAAACAGGGAGCAGGGAGGGAGTTCCAGAGGCCAGCAGCACGAGGAAAGAAGCTATTGGAGTAGAAGGCTCTCCGGCATCTAGGGACCTCCACATTGGAAGTCAATTTCTTAAAGCCGTCCAACGCATGCCAGCATGTAAAACAGACGTTAAATGGATGTTGATGGTGGTGGTGATGATGATGATGATTGTAATGGTGGTGGTGATGATGATTGTGATGATGATGATTGTAATGGTGATGATGATGATTGTAATGGTGGTGATGATGATGGTAATGGTGGTGATGATGATGATTGTAATGATGGTGGTGGTGATGATGATGATTGTAATGATGATGGTGGTGGTGATGATGATGATTGTAATGATGGTGGTGGTGGTGATGATGATTGTAATGATGATGATTGTGATGATTGTAATGATGGTGGTGGTGATGATGATGATTGTAATGATGGTGGTGGTGGTGATGATGATTGTAATGATGATGATTGTGATGATTGTAATGATGGTGGTAGTGATGATGATAGCACATACAAAAGATTAATGTTCAAAAAGTTTCACTTATGTAAGTTTTCTAACATAAATGGAAATTTTTTTTTTTAATCTTTTCTTGCACTGAAAATTTTTTTGTAAAAAAAAACAACAAAAAAAATAATAAATCTACCACAATTTTTTTTTCTAATAGAGTGATATATTTTTTGGAAGAAATTGTCTAAGTTACAATCAGCACTAATGTCGAAAGGTGTTTAAATAAATTTAATCTAATTCCTGAAATATTCTATTTAAAAAATAAAAAAAATCTTTTTGTAATTTTATTTATTTATCTTTTTCAATCTATCCCTGTTTTGTATCGGAACGCATCGGCACCTGAATGTCTAAAAGAGATTGAAGATCGTGCAGTTCCTTGAAACCTTTGCGGTTAAACGTGAAGTGATAAGGATGGATTTGAGAGCACGAAGGATAAATAAAGACCTGGCCAGAGATAGCATGTAAAACAGATGTTAACTCGAATATTATGATATGATGATGATTTACTTTTTCTTTCTTTCTTTTCTTCCCCCCAACAGTATTTGGCTAGTCATGGAAACGACAAGAGTTTCAGTGTTGGCACGATGGCCAGAGATCTGCAGTCGTCATACGGGTAAGTGAAATTCGAGCTTAAATCTGGACAGAACTTTTGAAGAACCCTTTTTAGGGTTTCGGTTTTGGGGTCTATCTTTGAAAAGAACCAGTTTTTATGAAACATTTTGGAAGGAAACAGTTTTCGACAATACTCAAATGCAGAAAGATAGCGAGCGAGAAATGTTATATCATCATCATTATCATCATTAACATCATCATCATCATCAACCGGTAGAGATGGGCGGTTTTACCGAAAAACCGCGGTTTTTCGGTTTCGTCTCCATACCGAATACCGAATCGTTTTTTTTTTTAAAAACCGTAACCGTTCGGTATTGTGTTTTTACTACAGTAAGCCACCATATACAAGGAAACACGGTTGAAAAGATTTTCCGATTTGAATAAAATTGAATATTACCAAAAAATGTTATATTAGTAAGAGGACAGATTGAACAAATATATTACTGCAATTACTGCTATAAACACGAGGCGATTTTTGTTTATTTTCATTCTAGAACGAATTTTAAACATTTTAAAATATGAATATAGAAAATGTTGTTACATTTTTCGTACCCAACTAGTAAATAAATTAATCTTTCATCTTTTTTTATGCATTAAAATTATAATTGTACGTTGTTTTGTCTTTCGGTAATAGTAATTTTAAATTATCTTATCCTAAAAAATATTGTCCTTTTTTTGAGCGAAAGTCAACAATGGCTACTAGTATTGCTGATATAACAATCAATCAGCAGCAGCGTCTTGTAAAAAAAGATAATACTTTTTGTGCTTAAAAAAGTTAATCCTATTTGGTTCTTTTATAAAAATACTTAAAAAAATACTGGTTTTCACTCAACTTTCGAACTTCTAGTAGTAATGAATTTCTAGTCGCCAATTTAAAAAAAAAATTAAGATTCTACTTTTGTAGGCGATTACGTCTTAAAGTCTTGGCGAAAAAAAGAAAAAAAAACAACAAAAAATAGTTTAGAATTTAGAGTGGGGGATCAGTTTCGCATATAAATTTAATGTAAAATGATCTCCGATTTCCCGGCCATTCTTGCCTTTTAGTGAAATTTATAAAATAAATAATTACTCTACCATTAACTCTAGGTACGACTAACGACTAACAAGCCCACCTCCTAAAAATGCCATCTTGAACGTATCGTACCATTAACCTTAAATATGAGTGGCAAGCCACTCCTAAAAGACTGCCTTAACTCTAACACTAAGTCCGAATGGCAACCTCCATCCAAAACAAAACCCCTTCCTTAACCTTATCACTAACCCTAAGTCCGAGTAAGAAGCCCTAATCCTACAAAAAAGCCCATTAAAACCACACATAATCGTCTATAAAAAAAAAAGAAAAAAAAGCAGACGCCCATAAAAAAAACGCACAGGATTTATTTGCCATAGAAAAAAATTGATTAATGCCCTAAAACGCTAGAATGGCCCGGAAATGGTGAATTATTCTGCATTAAATATATGTGAAACTAATCCCCACTCGAAATTCTAAATGAATTGTTTTTTTTCTTTCTGCTAAGTTTTCAGGGTGTTCACACTTAATTGCCCCTAGCCCTACCACTAACCTGAAGTTCAAGTGGTAAGCCCCCCTCCTCCCACAAAAACCCTTATAATCGTCTAAAAAAAAAGAAGAAAAAAAAAAGAAAAACGCACAGGATTTATCTCCCATAGAAAAAATAATTAACTGTCCTAAAACGCTAGAATGGCCTTGAAATGGGGGATTATTTTATGTGAAACTGATCCCCACTTTAAATTCTAAAATAATTGTTTTTGTTTCTTTCTTTCTGCCAAGTTTTTCAGGGTGTTAACATGTAATTGCCTAAATAAAAAAAGTAGAATCTCATATTTTGGGGAGGTAAGGGGGTGAGTTAGCAGAAGGTGTAAATATACAATAATGCTAAAGAAATCTTGCAATATATTCATTTTTAAACAGTCCTAGTATTAGATTTTAGTTTCTTGTACATAAAATGTATTACAATTCAACTTTGAGTTTTCTTACTTCTTTCTTTTAATGGATTCATTGTATTTTTAAGGTATTGCAGCACATTTATGTGCACTTAGTGCAGATTACTTGGAAACCATTAATTTCTGGAGATTTTCAGTGGCATATTCTGATTCCTTGTACAAAAATACACTTATATGGTAAATTTCATTGCTTAATCTTGTGTTTTAACAAAGATATAACAGTTTTACTGAAAAATTAGTGTAAAAAATGTGACGAAACGCATATGGTATTAAAGAGGGGAAAATATCCAATTGTGCGAGGCACAAAAATAGTCATAACTTCCTTATTTTTAGTCAGATTTAAAAAATTTAAAAAGATTCTTTCTTAGATCATCAAGCTCTTTCTATATATGCCATTATTGAGATATTTTAAGCAATTTAAATTTTTTCATGTGTATTGCTACTTGTAGGAAGAAATCTTTGTTTACAATTTGTTTATTAACATTTTGAATTTTCAAATGAAAAAAAAAGAAATACGACAGACAACATGACATCGTATTTTTAGCATAAACTATTTTCAAATGAAAAAGAAAAAATCAAACGCATTCCGTATGATGTCGAAAATCTATTTGATTCAACTCAAAATTGTAAAATAATTATTTGTTTGTTTCAGAGTTATCTAAAAAAATAAGTTATTAAAATGAAATAAAAAAAAATACTTGTAAAAGTAAATAAACGAAAAGTAGTGAGTAAGTATAAACATTTAAAAAGAAAAAAAGTAGTTGCCAATGCTAGTGTCACTTTATTCGGATTTTTAAAATTATTTTAAACATTAGGCATTTCATTGTTTACTTTTGAAAAGCCACTTCATACATAAATTGTAATTTCTAGAGAACTATCTCTCAACTATACCGTTTTCTCTCCCAAAAATGGGTTATTCAAAAAGTAGACTATGCAACGATTTCTATTTTACTAAATTGTTAATATGGTATTTATTTAGAGTTGACAATTTATTCGAAAGTTTAATTATTAAACTTTAATCCAAGTCATGAATTCTATGACTAAAATTACCTTAAAGCTTAAAAAATGACTTTAGGTGAATTAATAATCTCTACTTTTTTTTAACCATCCTTCCTTTTCCCTTGGCGCGGTTTTCGGGTGTACTACTAGTCTTTTACGCATGTCTATAAAGTTTTATTACCCTGTCTTAAAAACAAATATTAACCTCAACACGCACCAGTTGACAGAACTTCGAGCACACAAAATGACAGACATCCCAACAGTCAACACCGGCAATTCGAGAAGTATATGGTGTGTTTATTTTACGCGATAAGACACAACGTCTTGCAAACATTTTCACCTATTAAAAAATTAAAATTTTTATCTGTCAAATAATTTTGACAATATTTCATTTTCATCATCATTTTTGCTTAATTTTATTTGTAAAATTATTTTGTTTGTTTAAATAAATTTTCGTTTTTTAATTTCTTGCATTTCTGAGTTATATTTTAGCTTCTGATGGGTTAAAGAATTAGATAGAATGTATATTCAAACTCAGTTTTATTCTTCAGAAATCTTTCATGAATCTTTGGTCACTGTTTTAACGAGTTAACTGTTAAAAAGATATCAGAACTTTGATTACAACAGTCAACACCTTAAAACTTATATGATTCATATCATGGAGAATGATTCAGTCACAAAATTATCGAAACAGTGGCATAATTCAACTAAACGTTGAATAATAACTAATCATCACACAAGAGAATGAATAGCTTCCATAGTAAAAAATTTTTTTTCAAAAAAACCGAAAAACCGAACCGTAAACCGAGGTTTTAAGGGAAAAAAACCGAAACCGATACCGAAACCAAAATTTCAAAACCGCCCAACTCTATCAACCGGTTTATTTGTTGAATCAGGCCACAATTAATCCTCTGATGAGGGTGGGGCCTGATTGTCTAGTCTCGAAATCTAAGTCTTCCTCTCCACTCCTGTCTTTGGCATGGCTTGATGGAATCCATAGGCCCTGAAGATCCACGCATCCTGGGATCTACGAAGCCCAAGACATTACCAGCAACATTAGTGCTACTGGCACTGCCTTTCTTTTTTCCTGCTGTATTTCGACTAGACATTGTATTTAAGGCAATTTTACGGCTGGATGCCTATCCTTTACCAACTTGAACACTTTTGGCAGTCCAAGACCTCCACCGTTCCCATCTAACTAGGGCTGATGTCGTTTCCACTTAAGCATGTACAAATGTCATACATTACCTGTGAGTTGCTTATCAAGATGTTGGTGGTGAAGTATAAAACAAGAATTCCACTTCTATGAACAAAATAGTGACACATAAGTGAAGTAGACGTGCCCGAAATGTCGTTAAATATTTTTTTTACCTGCCGAAAGAAGGAAAACAACGCTTCTGTTGAATTAATCAAAATAAAGAATCCTTTTGAAATATACTCGTGCGATGGGCGCGAGTAAAAAAAAAAAAAAAAAAAAAAAAAAATTATATGATAAAAACAAACGAAATAATGAGTACAAAAGCGCAAGTTCACAAAAGAGACAATTTATATATTTTTAAAATGGAAGTTTACGCAGATAGGAAAACACCGAATGGTTGTTCATATTTTGAGAGTCCTTGTAGAACAAGGGGGATTCATTAGTGGAGTTAATTTAAGAAGTCCGTGTCGATAATTTAAGGGCCGTGAATTATCCACGGGTCTGAAAAATCGTAATCAAAACATTCTCAATCAATTACATGAATTACATTTCATTGAAAGTTATTAAATAGTCAATCATCATTTGTTTTCATATTAGAAAGTTCATTGAGAAATGTATGAAGTATTAAAATGGTTAAGTTTATTTGTTTTCAATCAGCAGACGACATTGAAAGGGGATTCAAGGTGAAGAACGGAGGGGGGGGGGGTATTAGTTGAGATATCGAGGAAGTCTGAGTCAATAATTTAAGAGCCGTGAATTATCCACGGGTCTGAAAACTCGTAATGAAAGCATTCTCAATCAATTACATTTCATTGAAAGTTATTAAATAGTCAATCATCATTTTTTTTCATATTAGAAAGTTCATTGAGGAATGTTAGTATTAAAATCGTTAAGTTTATACAAACTAAGGGCCGTGAATTATCTATGGGTCTGAAAAATCGTGATTTTCATTTTGGGCACCGTAGGGTAAACTTGTTCGCTGCACATTTCTTTCATTCATCCCACTCGAGAGAAAGTTAATTTCTTGTCAGAGTTGGGTTCTTTTGTGTTTTCTAATGTGCTGTTGTGGTCCGTACGACTAACTTATACATCTGTTTAACGGAATTGAAAAAGCTAAAGAAAACACAAAGAAATGCATGTTTGTCAATTTTTTCTGTAATTTCTTTAGCGATTTTATTTTTTTTAATTTAAACAAATTTTTTAATTTTTTTTAATTTAACTATTTTTTTATTTATTTTTTAATTTTTTATTTAAAAAAATTAAAAAAAAAATTTTTTTTATTATTTATTTTTATTTATTTATCATTTTATTTATAATTTTTTTATAATTTATTTATTTTTTAATTTATTTATTTTATTTTTTTAATGGAAATTGCTCCATTAAGCCACTTGATGTTAGGAGCTAACAAGAATGAAATATGATTATCGCAAAGACAGGAGATGGCTATAGGTAGGAGGAAAACAGTCAGCAGGAAGAGAGTTCCACAAGCCTGCAATTCTTGGAAAGAAACTACTGGAATAGGAAGCTGTATTACAATGAGGTATCAAAACAGCGAATTGATGTGGTGCGTCAACGTGATCATGCCGTATATGCATAGATGCACTGTGCATTAAGTTGCAAAAATATCAATGAAATAAATCACCCGTTGTTGAAAAAAGTAACCTCATAACCTGGGTAAAAAAAAAAAAAATTTTTTTTTTTTTTTTTTTTAAATGGAAATCGCTCCAGACAAGGCATGAAGCCACTTGATGTAAGGAGCTAAAAAAAAAAAATTACCATTCAAGATCAAAACTCTTCACACCTGACATTATCCTATATATCTACAAAGCCACCATCCGCTCATGCATGGAGTATTGTTGTCACATCTAGACAAGGTCCAAAAAAGAGTCGCCAACCTAATATGTCCCTCACTGTCAACCAAGCTCCAGCCCCTGTCCCATCGCCGCAATGTATCATCCTTGTGTTTGTTTTACAAATACTTTAATGGATTATGCTCCGATGAACTGGCTACTCTGGTGCACCCATGACGTAAATACACTAGACCAACTCGACAATCAGCCAAATCCCATCCATTCACTGTGGAGGTCCCCAGATGCCGGAGAGCTTTCTATTCCAATAGCTTCTTTCCTCGTGCTGCTGGCCTCTGGAACTCCATCCCTGCCCCCTGTTTCCCCGACGGTACTGATTTTACGATAAGTGTTAGATGGATAGATTCCAACCTAGAAAACAGCAATTCCTCTCCCTTTGTCAGAAACATCGCTCATGGAATGTGAGGACTAAATGACAAAATAAGTGAAGCGAGAGTTACGAGGCTGCCGAAATAAACCCCAAGTTAGTCACTTTTTACTCTTCTAGAAATGAAAAAAGAAAGAATTGTACATTAATAACGAGGAAGGGTTTAATTTTGTTTGCATAAATATTTTATCAAAATAACCCTAACCTAAATCTTATCACAAAAATAAATGGGCGCTTGTTCGTAACCCGTTTTTCCCAACTTTTTTACTAACCAAATTTTATTCTTTTCGATGTACAATTACCTATTATTTTGCTAGACAATTCAGTGGGTTTTTTTTTTTTGGGGGGGGGGGGATTTTTTCGAATATTTTAGATTTTAAGACGGGGGATCAGTTTCCTATATAAACTTAATGTAAACTGATCCCCCACTTTTTGACCATCGCAAATTTTAAAATTCTTTTTTCGGTGTACAATTACCTATCGTGTCGAGATGATTCCAGGTTTTTTAAATCTTTTTTCAAATATTTTCGATTTTAGTGGGTGAGGGATCAATTTCCTATATAAACTTAATGTAAACTGATCCCCCACTTTTTGACCATTACAAATTTTTCAAAAAAACTTCAAAACAACCCGGAATTCTCTAACGACATGATGTGTAATTGTACACGGAAAAAAAGAAAAGAATTTGGTCCGTAGAAAAAAGGTAAAACAAAAACGGGTGAACAAACAACGAACAAACAAAAACATGCAACATGGTCAAAAAGTGGGTGATCTGTTTACATTAAATTTATATAGGGAACTGATCCCCCTCTTAAAATCTAAACTATTTGAAAAAGATTCCCCAAAACACGTAATTCTCTAGCGACCTGATAGGTAATTATATATCGAAAAAAAGAATAACATTTTTGAAATGACAAAAGAAAATAATAAAGAAGAAAGGTTAAATTTTCTTCACATACAAATCTGATCAAAATAATCTTAACCCAGGATTTTTTTTTTGTATGATGTCAGTCAACGGGCAATGGACAATGAGAATCTGGTAATGAAATAGCTTTACAAAGTGAGTCGAATAGTTATCAGAAATGGTGTCTGATGACTATAAAATGAATCTCATAAATACTTTTTTTTTTTGTATGATGTCAGTCAACGGGCAATGGACAAGGAGAATCTGGTAATGAAATAGCTTTACAAAGTGAGTCGAATAGTTATCAGAAATGGTGTCTGATGACTATAAAATGAATCTCATAAATACTTTTTTTTTTGTATGATGTCAGTCAACGGGCAATGGACAAGGAGAATCTGGTAATGAAATAGCTTTACAAAGTGAGTCGAATAGTTATCAGAAATGGTGTCTGATGACTATAAAATGAATCTCATAAATACTTTTTTTTTTTGTATGATGTCAGTCAACAGGCAATGGACAAGGAGAATCTGGTAATGAAATAGCTTTGCAAAGTGAGTCTAATAGTTATCAGAAATGGTGTCTGATGACTATAAAATGAATCTCATAAATACTTTTTTTTTTTTGTATGATGTCAGTCAATGGGCAATGGACAAGGAGAATCTGGTAATGAAATAGCTTTGCAAAGTGAGTCGAATAGTTATCAGAAATGGTGTCTAATGACTATAAAATGAATCTCATAAATACTTTTTTTTTTTGTATGATGTCAGTCAACGGGCAATGGACAAGGAGAATCTGGTAATGAAAAAGCTTTGCAAAGTGAGTCGAATAGTTATCAGAAATGGTGTCTGATGGCTATAAAATAAATCTCATAAATACTTCCAGTACCGAGATCGAGTTTGGGCTGCCCGGTTTATACGACCATTAATCTGTCTCAAGAAAAGAGGTAACCTTTGTGTATCGACTGTGGAAAGAAACTCTGACAATCGGGTGCCTACGTGCCATGTATGTAGATATCGTAACACTTGAGTATTCACGAAAAAGATATTGTATCGAAATGAAAACAAACCAGCGATGACGCAAACAATATGTTTAAAAAAAAAATAAATAAATAAAACAACAGAGAGAAGGCTTGGATAGAGATTGCGAAGAATAGCCAAGTGTTGCATAGCCCTTTTCTTAGGCCGCGGCGGTTCTTATTTCGTATACTCGTCCCTGAAAGAGCCATGGCAGTTCACATTTAATACTCGTCATTTTTAAAACATCATAAATCACATAGTTCATATATTGTTTGCATACCTTTTAGTTTTCTCCCTCGCCGTGTAAAGGGTCGCCGTCTTCGTGTCGTCTAGTGGTTGAATTCTTTCTTCTCTCTTTCTGCCATGAACCACGCCGTCCGTTGTCTGCAACAAAAGCTTCCTGACCGACTCACCAAACAACAATCTTTTTAACTTTCAATTCTTTTTATTACAAGCGTTATTATTTAATCAGCTGGGAGTCATTCACTACGTCGAGAGAGAGAGAAAGAAAGCAAATCACTACTTTATCGTAGTTACTTATCAAATAAGTCTTAACCATTCAAGGAGGGGTGGGGATACCTCCTGCCTGTATTTTCTTAGGGAAATATTTCCCTTATCTGTTGTAGTTTACATGGTAACAATCACGTCTCATCGGTTCGCCTCCAAAACCCAGACTGACGAAACTCGCTTCTCATGAAGAACGAGTGACGTCACGGATCCCTCTGTTTCCCACGCAAGGGCCCGTGACGTCACAGCCTCTCGCAGGTGCACACTGACCCTTGATCTGGGATCTCGTCACACGGTGACCTTGTCACGTCTGTTAGCTCTGACTGTGAAAACAGGCCCTATTCTGCATTCGACTGCCAGGTCCACCCCGCGTTAATTCGTGCAAGTCAAACCAACGATTTCCAACAGATACGTCCATTCCCATAGGGCCATTATCCAACACAAGGACACAGGACACAAACAAAGTCAAGTGTGACAGACCAAACCTTGCAGGGACGAAGCCTGGATACAACTAAAAAGATGGGCTTTAAAGTCAACATCCTTTTTAAACGACTGTGGGGCGTAATCAATGTTGTTGCACCGGCGTCAAGCCGGCTTCTTCCTTGGCTTGCACTAAATCTCGAATCATGGCAGTTCTGAGCAAGGTTGCACGAGATGGCTAGCCAATCGCATTTCTGCCGTAGAAGGCCGACCACCTGCGGACCTGAGTGTTCAGCCAAGTCCTTGTTGATGATGCCGTCACGATCTGCAGCTGTTCAACAACTTGCTTGCGCCAGGAAGGATTACGTCATGAATTAGCTCTCGATTCAGGCGACGAGCCGCATGTCCAAACCATCGAAGATTTCGCTGTAACAGAATTGAGGTTTTGGTGGAGAACAGCAATTGGGACACAGTCAGCTCACCAGCAATGCAAGATGCCGAATCATTGTCAAAGACTTCCAGCTTCCGCCGTAGTTGTACACATGGGAATTGGTGACTCTTTGAGTAAAATAGCCGTTATGTTCTCATTGGAAGGAGGTACCAGGCAGAATAACTAATGTAAACAAAAGCTAACCACAAAAAATATTTCCGGATGATGTCTCAGGCCTGGTGGTCGCGAGGATCAAAGTTTGCAATGTCCAGGGCTGCACGATCACGTTTACACAGCTCATCCCAAGAAAGGCTCGATCTTCCAGCCTGCCGACTTGATGTGATGGACATGTCGCTGACACGGGAGATCCAGCTGGAGCTTTGGTGGAGAACCGCAATTGGGACAATGCAAGATGCGGCGGAGGTAGTCATTGTCAAAGACTTGCAGCCATAAAAGAGGATCGGACGGATGACGAGTAATTTGTCGCTGTGATTTTTTCTCCCCCCCCCCCCCCCTTACTGGATTATATACCCTTTCGATGTTTTACAATGTTCTATCCGGAAACTGAAAATTTCCAACGTTTGTTTTAAAATAGGATTGTTATTTTCTGAACTTTAAGGAGAAGCCCATCCGCCTTCCGCAAGCGAAATTATATAATGTTAATAACATTATATTTTTTTATTTTTCAGAGAATATAACCGGAAAAAAAGAACTGCATTCTTAAAGAGTGTCGAGAGAGGTTAGTGATACATTTTTATATATTTTTTTTTTATAGAGAGGAGTATTAGAAGGCTATCACAATGTAAGAAATGGAAATATGTCGGCGTTGAGAAGACAAAAACAAGTGATTTTAATTATATATTTTTTCAAAAACTTTTTGAATAATTTTTTTTTTTTATATAGCAAATCTTACTTGATTAGACAAGACTTCAACACTGATCTAATCTGTGTGACCGTGTTCCATAATATATTTCGAGGAATACCTCTTTGTCAAATGGTAGGTGTTTCAAATTTCAAAAAACGTGCGGATGGCAATATTGCTTATAACGCAGTAAATATTAATATCCGCAGCAAATGTAATAAAACTAAAACTATAACTGATTTTTTTTTTAATGATTTTAATATAAATGTATAAACTATGTTTTCTTTTTCTTTTTTTAATAAAATGTTCAGTTTTAAAACAAAAGGTTTTGTATATAAAACTTTATTGGTGCTTATTTACATTAGGACCCACGCTAACTTTGACCCCGTCGTTAGGATTAGCGTCATGGTCAAAGTTAGTGTGGGTTCTAATCTAACAAAGTACCACTTTTCTTTTTCTTTTTTTTTTATTAAAAAAATTGTGTGTCAGACAAAACGATTTATTTACTTTAGGTAATTATAAGTAAAACCTTTTCAAAAATGTTGTTTGTCAAATGGTAGGTGTTTCAAATCTCAAAAAACGTGTGGATGGCAATATTGCTTATAACACAGTAAATATTAATATCCGCAGCAAATGTAATAAAACTAAAACTATTTTTTTTTTTTAATGATTTTAATTACTTAATTAATTAATTTATTTTTCTGAATATTTTATATTTGAATCCACCGATGTAGTGCCACATATTTATATGAAAAAAAAAGAAGAGCAAGAAAGAGAGAAACTATTTTTTTTTTTTAATGATTTTAATTACTTAATTTATTTATTTTTCTGAATATTTTATATTTGAATCCACCGATGAAGTGCCACATATTTATATGAAAAAAAAAGAAGAGCAAGAAAAAGAGAAAAGAAAGAAAACATTTTTTGTTTATTTGGAGGGAGGAGGTAGGGATAACAGCCAAGAGCGGTGTTCAATTAATTTTTATTTTTTTAATATTTATTTAGTTAATATTTTTGTTTTTATATATACTATTGTTATTTTATTTTAACAATATGTACTTTGCTTTTCTGAAAAAAAAAAAAAAATTTGTAACGCCGACATTTCCATTTCTTGCATTGTGATAGTCTTCTAATACTCCTCTATATACGTATTACACACAATGCTTCAAGCAAACTACCTCTCCTTATTATTTTTTTTTACTATCAATGAACAACAAGAGACTGAGAACTGACCCTTGATGCACTCCAACATTTAAACTGAACTCATCGCTGTAAATGTCATCTACCCATACTTTGCTTTTGACGTTCCTGTACATGCATTGTATTAGTCTTATAAGGCACTCCTCCACTTCAAGCTTGTGCATTGCCCACCAAAGAACTTCTCGGGGAACCCTTTCAGAAGCCTTTTTTTTAGGTCAACAAATGCCATGTATAGTCCACTGTCTGCCTCAATGTATTTCTCCTGCATTTGTCGTCAAATGAAGATTACATCTGTTGTGCCTTGACCTGGTACAAATCCCAACTGCATAGCATCAATGTCAGCGATGCCTTGACCTGGTACAAATCGGAACTGCATAGCATCGATGCCTTGACCTGGTACAAATCGGAACTGCATAGCATCGATGTCAACGATGCCTTGACCTGGTACAAATCGGAACTGCATAGCAACGATGCCTTGACCTGGTACAAATCCGAACTGCATAGCAACGATGCCTTGACCTGGTACAAATCCGAACTGTATGGCAACTATGCCTTGACCTGGTACAAATCCGAACTGCATAGCAACGATGCCTTTACCTGGTACAAATCCGAACTGCATAGCATCGATGTCAACGATGCCCTCCGTTACACTTTTTATTTTAATAATATTTTACTATCCACACGCATGTTTTGTTATGACAAGAGTCGTTATCAGAGTTACAGTTGTCTTTAACTTCTATTTTTAGAAGGTGTCAAGTGAAGTTAGTTTTTTTTTTACTATGAATGTTTCATTATAATGGAGATTTGGTACCTGTCTAATAGTGTACCTCTCGGAGGGGTCAGATCATCATTTTGAATATCCAGGCCGGATGTACCTAAAAGGTCATCTGGCAGTAATAAACGTACTTGACACAGACACACACCTGGCCTGAAGAAACAAAATGAGTGATTGTTGAAAATGAAATAATTGTCATTTGAGTCGAAGCCACCTGGACGAATGAAACAAACATGGTAGATTGTCGGAAATAAAGTAATTGTTGATTGAAATCACCTGCAAAACTTAGCCGCATACAGGAAACTCCATCCTAAATAAACGCCCTGGTTACATTGACAGCGAAGGTGAAATCCCTGAATGAACATTTGCAGGTGGATGAGTAGGTGTCACAAATTGTTATATAATATCAACCAAAAATTGAGATAGTGGACTAGACTAGTGATCAGGGTCTAAAGAAAAACACCCATCAAATTTCTGTGTGCGCATCCGTCCACCCTCCTCACTAATCTGCACTCGTTGACCGCCACTGATTAGAAAGATATATCATGTTTGTTACACATAAGCGTTTGTCGTCATTCTTTTAAACAAAGCAGAAATACAACACTGGGTTAGATGTTTTGTTCTTTATAAAATATACTTTATTATAATTTAACTAACACTGTGGATCCAATACCTGAATTCTCCTTTCTCACTAACCCGCACTCATTCACTGCCACCGACAATAAAGATATATTATTATATTTTTATACATCAGCGTTTGTCGTCACTCTTTTAAGCACAGCAGAAATACAACACTGGGATACATGTTTTTTTCTTTATAAAATGTACTTTATTATAACTTAACTTACACTGTGGATCCAATACCTGAATTCTCCTTTCTCACTAACCCGCACTCATTCACTGCCACCGACAATAAAGATATATTATTATATTTTTATACATCAGCGTTTGTCGTCACTCTTTTAAGCACAGCAGAAATACAACACTGGGATACATGTTTTGTTCTTTATAAAATGTACTTTATTATAACTTAACTTACACTGTGGATCCAATACCTGAATTCTCCTTTCTCACTAACCCGCACTCATTCACTGCCACCGACAATAAAGATATATTATTATATTTTTATACATCAGCGTTTGTCGTCACTCTTTTAAGCACAGCAGAAATACAACACTGGGATACATGTTTTGTTCTTTATAAAATGTACTTTATTATAACTTAACTTACACTGTGGATCCAATACCTGAATTCTCCTTTCTCACTAACCCGCACTCATTCACTGCCACCGACAATAAAGATATATTATTATATTTTTATACATCAGCGTTTGTCGTCACTCTTTTAAGCACAGCAGAAATACAACACTGGGATACATGTTTTGTTCTTTATAAAATGTACTTTATTATAACTTAACTTACACTGTGGATCCAATACCTGAATTCTCCTTTCTCACTAACCCGCACTCATTCACTGCCACCGACAATAAAGATATATTATTATATTTTTATACATCAGCGTTTGTCGTCACTCTTTTAAGCACAGCAGAAATACAACACTGGGATACATGTTTTGTTCTTTATAAAATGTACTTTATTATAACTTAACTTACACTGTGGATCCAATACCTGAATTCTCCTTTCTCACTAACCCGCACTCATTCACTGCCACCGACAATAAAGATATATTATTATATTTTTATACATCAGCGTTTGTCGTCACTCTTTTAAGCACAGCAGAAATACAACACTGGGATACATGTTTTGTTCTTTATAAAATGTACTTTATTATAACTTAACTTACACTGTGGATCCAATACCTGAATTCTCCTTTCTCACTAACCCACACTTGTTTACCGCCACCGACAATAAAGATATATCATTATATTTTTATACATCAGCGTTTGTCGTCACTCTTTTAAGCACAGCAGAAATACAACACTGGGATACATGTTTTGTTCTTTATAAAATGTACTTTATTATAACTTAACTTACACTGTGGATCCAATACCTGAATTCTCCTTTCTCACTAACCCGCACTCATTCACTGCCACCGACAATAAAGATATATTATTATATTTTTATACATCAGCGTTTGTCGTCACTCTTTTAAGCACAGCAGAAATACAACACTGGGATACATGTTTTGTTCTTTATAAAATGTACTTTATTATAACTTAACTTACACTGTGGATCCAATACCTGAATTCTCCTTTCTCACTAACCCGCACTCATTCACTGCCACCGACAATAAAGATATATTATTATATTTTTATACATCAGCGTTTGTCGTCACTCTTTTAAGCACAGCAGAAATACAACACTGGGATACATGTTTTGTTCTTTATAAAATGTACTTTATTATAACTTAACTTACACTGTGGATCCAATACCTGAATTCTCCTTTCTCACTAACCCGCACTCATTCACTGCCACCGACAATAAAGATATATTATTATATTTTTATACATCAGCGTTTGTCGTCACTCTTTTAAGCACAGCAGAAATACAACACTGGGATACATGTTTTGTTCTTTATAAAATGTACTTTATTATAACTTAACTTACACTGTGGATCCAATACCTGAATTCTCCTTTCTCACTAACCCACACTTGTTTACCGCCACCGACAATAAAGATATATCATTATATTTTTATACATCAGCGTTTGTCGTCACTCTTTTAAGCACAGCAGAAATACAACACTGGGATACATGTTTTGTTCTTTATAAAATGTACTTTATTATAACTTAACTTACACTGTGGATCCAATACCTGAATTCTCCTTTCTCACTAACCCGCACTCATTCACTGCCACCGACAATAAAGATATATTATTATATTTTTATACATCAGCGTTTGTCGTCACTCTTTTAAGCACAGCAGAAATACAACACTGGGATACATGTTTTGTTCTTTATAAAATGTACTTTATTATAACTTAACTTACACTGTGGATCCAATACCTGAATTCTCCTTTCTCACTAACCCGCACTCATTCACTGCCACCGACAATAAAGATATATTATTATATTTTTATACATCAGCGTTTGTCGTCACTCTTTTAAGCACAGCAGAAATACAACACTGGGATACATGTTTTGTTCTTTATAAAATGTACTTTATTATAACTTAACTTACACTGTGGATCCAATACCTGAATTCTCCTTTCTCACTAACCCGCACTCATTCACTGCCACCGACAATAAAGATATATTATTATATTTTTATACATCAGCGTTTGTCGTCACTCTTTTAAGCACAGCAGAAATACAACACTGGGATACATGTTTTGTTCTTTATAAAATGTACTTTATTATAACTTAACTTACACTGTGGATCCAATACCTGAATTCTCCTTTCTCACTAACCCGCACTCATTCACTGCCACCGACAATAAAGATATATTATTATATTTTTATACATCAGCGTTTGTCGTCACTCTTTTAAGCACAGCAGAAATACAACACTGGGATACATGTTTTGTTCTTTATAAAATGTACTTTATTATAACTTAACTTACACTGTGGATCCAATACCTGAATTCTCCTTTCTCACTAACCCGCACTCATTCACTGCCACCGACAATAAAGATATATTATTATATTTTCATACATCAGCGTTTGTCGTCACTCTTTTAAGCACAGCAGAAATACAACACTGGGATACATGTTTTGTTCTTTATAAAATGTACTTTATTATAACTTAACTTACACTGTGGATCCAATACCTGAATTCTCCTTTCTCACTAACCCGCACTCATTCACTGCCACCGACAATAAAGATATATTATTATATTTTTATACATCAGCGTTTGTCGTCACTCTTTTAAGCACAGCAGAAATACAACACTGGGATACATGTTTTGTTCTTTATAAAATGTACTTTATTATAACTTAACTTACACTGTGGATCCAATACCTGAATTCTCCTTTCTCACTAACCCGCACTCATTCACTGCCACCGACAATAAAGATATATTATTATATTTTTATACATCAGCGTTTGTCGTCACTCTTTTAAGCACAGCAGAAATACAACACTGGGATACATGTTTTGTTCTTTATAAAATGTACTTTATTATAACTTAACTTACACTGTGGATCCAATACCTGAATTCTCCTTTCTCACTAACCCGCACTCATTCACTGCCACCGACAATAAAGATATATTATTATATTTTTATACATCAGCGTTTGTCGTCACTCTTTTAAGCACAGCAGAAATACAACACTGGGATACATGTTTTGTTCTTTATAAAATGTACTTTATTATAACTTAACTTACACTGTGGATCCAATACCTGAATTCTCCTTTCTCACTAACCCGCACTCATTCACTGCCACCGACAATAAAGATATATTATTATATTTTCATACATCAGCGTTTGTCGTCACTCTTTTAAGCACAGCAGAAATACAACACTGGGATACATGTTTTGTTCTTTATAAAATATACTTTATCATAACTTAACTTACACTGTGGATCCAATACCTGAATTCTCCTTTCTCACTAACCCGCACTCATTCACTGCCACCGACAATAAAGATATATTATATTTTTATACATCAGCGTTTGTCGTCACTCTTTTAAGCACAGCAGAAATACAACACTGGGATACATGTTTTGTTCTTTATAAAATGTACTTTATTATAACTTAACTTACACTGTGGATCCAATACCTGAATTCTCCTTTCTCACTAACCCGCACTCATTCACTGCCACCGACAATAAAGATATATTATTATATTTTTATACATCAGCGTTTGTCGTCACTCTTTTAAGCACAGCAGAAATACAACACTGGGATACATGTTTTGTTCTTTATAAAATGTACTTTATTATAACTTAACTTACACTGTGGATCCAATACCTGAATTCTCCTTTCTCACTAACCCGCACTCATTCACTGCCACCGACAATAAAGATATATTATTATATTTTTATACATCAGCGTTTGTCGTCACTCTTTTAAGCACAGCAGAAATACAACACTGGGATACATGTTTTGTTCTTTATAAAATGTACTTTATTATAACTTAACTTACACTGTGGATCCAATACCTGAATTCTCCTTTCTCACTAACCCGCACTCATTCACTGCCACCGACAATAAAGATATATTATTATATTTTCATACATCAGCGTTTGTCGTCACTCTTTTAAGCACAGCAGAAATACAACACTGGGATACATGTTTTGTTCTTTATAAAATATACTTTATCATAACTTAACTTACACTGTGGATCCAATACCTGAATTCTCCTTTCTCACTAACCCGCACTCATTCACTGCCACCGACAATAAAGATATATTATTATATTTTTATACATCAGCGTTTGTCGTCACTCTTTTAAGCACAGCAGAAATACAACACTGGGATACATGTTTTGTTCTTTATAAAATGTACTTTATTATAACTTAACTTACACTGTGGATCCAATACCTGAATTCTCCTTTCTCACTAACCCGCACTCATTCACTGCCACCGACAATAAAGATATATTATTATATTTTTATACATCAGCGTTTGTCGTCACTCTTTTAAGCACAGCAGAAATACAACACTGGGATACATGTTTTGTTCTTTATAAAATGTACTTTATTATAACTTAACTTACACTGTGGATCCAATACCTGAATTCTCCTTTCTCACTAACCCGCACTCATTCACTGCCACCGACAATAAAGATATATTATTATATTTTTATACATCAGCGTTTGTCGTCACTCTTTTAAGCACAGCAGAAATACAACACTGGGATACATGTTTTGTTCTTTATAAAATGTACTTTATTATAACTTAACTTACACTGTGGATCCAATACCTGAATTCTCCTTTCTCACTAACCCGCACTCATTCACTGCCACCGACAATAAATATATATAATTATATTTTTATACATCAGCACAGCAGAAATACTATTCGGTTTAACGTCTGTTTTATATGACACATGTTCAGCGACTGTTCTGATTCAGACGATTCAAAATTTCAAGAGTCGTCAGTGCGAGAAATGGGCCAATTTTTGCATTTATTTAGATTAGAATTAAGAGAATTGCAATTAAGATAAAAAAAACCTTGGAGATATTTATTATTTCAAGAGAAAACTCATTAACAGTAAAATATACAAGGAGAAAAGTGTGGTATCTGTTTTGATGTTGCACCTAGTCTATTCTGCCATCGGTCAGCGAAGAAGTACTTCTCGACTGAGGCAATTTTTTTTTTTTTTTTGTTCCAATCCATAGTGCCCCTTTTTGGGGAGCTAGATTTTCTTCACATTAATTTAATAAAGAGTTTTTTTTTTTTTTTGTTCCAATCCATAGTGCCCCTTTTTGGGGAGCTAGATTTTCTTCACATTAATTTAATAAAGAGTTTTTGTTTTTTTTTTGTTCTAATCCATAGTGCCCCTTTTGGGGGAGCTAGATTTTCTTCACATTAATTTAATAAAGAGTTTGTTTTTTTTTGTTGTTCCAATCCATAGTGCCCCTTTTTGGGGAGCTAGATTTTCTTCACATTAATTTAATAGTTTTTTTTTAATATTTTAACATCTGTTTGTTGCATTACCTCCCCTTGAAGGAGCGGTCTCGTGTTTTGTATGTGACGATCAAATCAAATACACGTTTGTTATTAAATGCAACCAACAAATCATGAGAGCACAATTAAATCAAACCTCGCGTCTCCCGCATTCAACTAAAGTGATCCTCCTCGACTGAGGCAATTCGTTCAACAATCTTCCCCCTGGGTTGAATTCTCGCTAGAACTAAATTTAGCACAACGGCAACTTAAAAAAAAAATTTGGACAAGGACTATTTATTATGCTGCTGACATTGCCTTCTCTTCTGCTTGCGGCGAAGAATGGATGAGCATACCGGGGCGTGATCAACAGGGTCTGACCGTGAAACCAGTCGAGAGGAGACGACCGGTCAATCAGGAGCCACATTAGATAACATCATTTGAAGAAATTAAGGAAACCTGTCAATCATATTTGCCGACTTGCTTACCTTTCCGAAACATATTCGAGAAACTTAATATGGTAACATCCATTTCGGATCCATCGGATGATTCGATTGTTGGCATTGGTTTCCGTGATATCTTCCTAGTTAAAATTATTTCGGGAAGGACCGCATGAAGGTTGCAAACATCCCTTAGTGAAAGTGGTAATGTTGAACCAACTGGATTCGAACTTGAAACACGCAGTTTGTGTCATTATTTACTTAACAACATGACCAACATCAAGAGATTCTCAACATTACGTCGGATCATTTTATCTCATATACGTATATATATTACACTTTATAAATATAGAGATGTCTATTTTTTAATTTGTTTTTGATTCCATTCTTTAGCCTATGAACTCATCTGTCCGGATGAACTATTACACACACTTTATACATATAGAGTTGTCTATTTTTTAATTTGTTTTTGATTCCATTCTTTAGCCTATTAACTCATCTGTCCGGATGAACCATTACACACACTTTATAAATATAGAGTTGTCTATTTTTTAATTTGTTTTTGATTCCATTCTTTAGCCTATGAACTCATCTGTCCGGATGAACCATTACACACACTTTATAAATATAGAGATGTCTATTTTTTAATTTGTTTTTGATTCCATTCTTTAGCCTATTAACTCATCTGTCCGGATGAACCATTACACACACTTTATAAATATAGAGATGTCTATTTTTTAATTTGTTTTTGATTCCATTCTTTAGCTTATGAACTCATCTGTCCGGATGAACCATTACACACACTTTATAAATATAGAGATGTCTATTTTTTAATTTGTTTTTGATTCCATTCTTTAGCCTATGAACTCATCTGTCCGGATGAACTATTACACACACTTTATAAATATAGAGATGTCTATTTTTTAATTTGTTTTTGATTCCATTCTTTAGCCTATGAACTCATCTGCCCTGATGAACCATTACACACACTTTATAAATATAGAGATGTCTATTTTTTAATTTGTTTTTGATTCCATTCTTTAGCCTATGAACTCATCTGTCCGGATGAACCATTACACACACTTTATAAATATAGAGATGTCTATTTTTTAATTTGTTTTTAGTTCCATTCTTTAGCCTATGAACTCATCTGTCCGGATGAACCATTACACACACTTTATAAATATAGAGATGTCTATTTTTTAATTTGTTTTTGATTCCACTCTTTAGCCTATGAACTCATCTGTCCGGATGAACCATTACACACACTTTATAAATATAGAGATGTCTATTTTTTAATTTGTTTTTAGTTCCATTCTTTAGCCTATGAACTCATCTGTCCGGATGAACCATTACACACACTTTATAAATATAGAGATGTCTATTTTTTAATTTGTTTTTGATTCCATTCTTTAGCCTATTAACTCATCTGTCCGGATGAACCATTACACACACTTTATAAATATAGAGATGTCTATTTTTTAATTTGTTTTTGATTCCATTCTTTAGCCTATGAACTCATCTGTCCGGATGAACTATTACACACACTTTATAAATATAGAGATGTCTATTTTTTAATTTGTTTTTGATTCCATTCTTTAGCCTATGAACTCATCTGTCCGGATGAACTATTACACTCACATTATAAATATAGAGATGTCTATTTTTTAATTTGTTTTTGATTCCATTCTTTAGCCTATGAACTCATCTGTCCTGATGAACTATTACACACACTTTATAAATATAGAGATGTTTATTTTTTAATTTGTTTTTGATCCCATTCTTTAGCCTATGAACTCATCTGTCCGGATGAACTATTACACTCACATTATAAATATAGAGATGTCTATTTTTTTATTTGTTTTTGATTCCATTCTTTAGCCTATGAACTCATCTGTCCTGATGAACTATTACACACACTTTATAAATATAGAGATGTCTATTTTTTAATTTGTTTTTGATTCCATTCTTTAGCCTATGAACTCATCTGTCCGGATGAACTATTACACTCACATTATAAATATAGAGATGTCTATTTTTTAATTTGTTTTTGATTCCATTCTTTAGCCTATGAACTCATCTGTCCTGATGAACTATTACACACACTTTATAAATATAGAGATGTCTATTTTTTAATTTGTTTTTGATTCCATTCTTTAGCCTATGAACTCATCTGTCCTGATGAACCATTACACACACTTTATAAATATAGAAATGTCTATTTTTTAATTTGTTTTTGATCCCATTCTTTAGCCTATGAACTCATCTGTCCGGATGAACCATTACACACACTTTATAAATATAGAAATGTCTATTTTTTAATTTGTTTTTGATCCCATTCTTTAGCCTATGAACTCATCTGTCCGGATGAACCATTACACACACTTTATAAATATAGAAATGTCTATTTTTTAATTTGTTTTTGATTCCATTCTTTAGCCTATGAACTCATCTGTCCGGATGAACCATTACACACACTTTATAAATATAGAGATGTCTATTTTTTAATTTGTTTTTGATTCCATTCTTTAGCCTATGAACTCATCTGTCCTGATGAACCATTACACACACTTTATAAATATAGAGATGTCTATTTTTTAATTTGTTTTTGATTCCATTCTTTAGCCTATGAACTCATCTGTCCTGATGAACTATTACACACACTTTATAAATATAGAGTTGTCTATTTTTTAATTTGTTTTTGATTCCATTCTTTAGCCTATGAACTCATCTGTCCTGATGAACTATTACACACACTTTATAAATATAGAGATGTCTATTTTTTAATTTGTTTTTGATTCCATTCTTTAGCCTATGAACTCATCTGTCCTGATGAACTATTACACACACTTTATAAATATAGAGATGTTTATTTTTTAATTTGTTTTTGATTCCATTCTTTAGCCTATGAACTCATCTGTCCTGATGAACCATTACACACACTTTATAAATATAGAGATGTCTATTTTTTAATTTGTTTTTGATTCCATTCTTTAGCCTATGAACTCATCTGTCCTGATGAACTATTACACACACTTTATAAATATAGAGATGTTTATTTTTTTATTTGTTTTTGATTCCATTCTTTAGCCTATGAACTCATCTGTCCTGATGAACTATTACACACACTTTATAAATATAGAGTTGTCTATTTTTTAATTTGTTTTTGATTCCATTCTTTAGCCTATGAACTCATCTGTCCTGATGAACTATTACACACACTTTATAAATATAGAGTTGTCTATTTTTTAATTTGTTTTTGATTCCATTCTTTAGCCTATGAACTCATCTGTCCGGATGAACCATTACACACACTTTATAAATATAGAAATGTCTATTTTTTAATTTGTTTTTGATCCCATTCTTTAGCCTATGAACTCATCTGTCCGGATGAACCATTACACACACTTTATAAATATAGAAATGTCTATTTTTTAATTTGTTTTTGATTCCATTCTTTAGCCTATGAACTCATCTGTCCGGATGAACCATTACACACACTTTATAAATATAGAGATGTCTATTTTTTAATTTGTTTTTGATTCCATTCTTTAGCCTATGAACTCATCTGTCCTGATGAACCATTACACACACTTTATAAATATAGAAATGTCTATTTTTTAATTTGTTTTTGATCCCATTCTTCAGCCTATGAACTCATCTGTCCGGATGAACCATTACACACACTTTATAAATATAGAAATGTCTATTTTTTAATTTGTTTTTGATCCCATTCTTTAGCCTATGAACTCATCTGTCCTGATGAACTATTACACACACTTTATAAATATAGAGATGTCTATTTTTTAATTTGTATTTGATTCCATTCTTTAGCCTATGAACTCATCTGTCCTGATGAACTATTACACACACTTTATAAATATAGAGATGTCTATTTTTTAATTTGTTTTTGATTCCATTCTTTAGCCTATGAACTCATCTGTCCTGATGAACTATTACACACACTTTATAAATATAGAGATGTCTATTTTTTAATTTGTTTTTGATTCCATTCTTTAGCCTATGAACTCATCTGTTCTGATGAACCATTACACACACTTTATAAATATAGAGATGTCTATTTTTTAATTTGTTTTTGATTCCATTCTTTAGCCTATGAACTCATCTGTCCTGATGAACTATTACACACACTTTATAAATATAGAGATGTCTATTTTTTAATTTGTTTTTGATTCCATTCTTTAGCCTATGAACTCATCTGTCCGGATGAACTATTACACACACTTTATAAATATAGAGATGTCTATTTTTTAATTTGTTTTTGATTCCATTCTTTAGCCTATGAACTCATCTGTCCTGATGAACTATTACACACACTTTATAAATATAGAGATGTCTATTTTTTAATTTGTTTTTGATTCCATTCTTTAGCCTATGAACTCATCTGTCCTGATGAACTATTACACACACTTTATAAATATAGAGATGTCTATTTTTTAATTTGTTTTTGATTCCATTCTTTAGCCTATGAACTCATCTGTCCGGATGAACTATTACACACACTTTATAAATATAGAGATGTCTATTTTTTAATTTGTTTTTGATTCCATTCTTTAGCCTATGAACTCATCTGTCCTGATGAACTATTACACACACTTTATAAATATAGAGATGTCTATTTTTTAATTTGTTTTTGATTCCATTCTTTAGCCTATGAACTCATCTGTCCTGATGAACTATTACACACACTTTATAAATATAGAGATGTCTATTTTTTAATTTGTTTTTGATTCCATTCTTTAGCCTATGAACTCATCTGTCCGGATGAACTATTACACACACTTTATAAATATAGAGATGTCTATTTTTTAATTTGTTTTTGATTCCATTCTTTAGCCTATGAACTCATCTGTCCTGATGAACCATTACACACACTTTATAAATATAGAGATGTCTATTTTTTAATTTGTTTTTGATTCCATTCTTTAGCCTATGAACTCATCTGTCCTGATGAACCATTACACACACTTTATAAATATAGAGATGTCTATTTTTTAATTTGTTTTTGATTCCATTCTTTAGCCTATGAACTCATCTGTCCTGATGAACTATTACACACACTTTATAAATATAGAGATGTCTATTTTTTAATTTGTTTTTGATTCCATTCTTTAGCCTATGAACTCATCTGTTCTGATGAACCATTACACACACTTTATAAATATAGAGATGTCTATTTTTTAATTTGTTTTTGATTCCATTCTTTAGCCTATGAACTCATCTGTCCTGATGAACTATTACACACACTTTATAAATATAGAGATGTCTATTTTTTAATTTGTTTTTGATTCCATTCTTTAGCCTATGAACTCATCTGTCCTGATGAACTATTACACACACTTTATAAATATAGAGATGTCTATTTTTTAATTTGTTTTTGATTCCATTCTTTAGCCTATGAACTCATCTGTCCGGATGAACTATTACACACACTTTATAAATATAGAGATGTCTATTTTTTAATTTGTTTTTGATTCAATTCTTTAGCCTATGAACTCATCTGTCCGGATGAACTATTACACACACTTTATAAATATAGAGATGTCTATTTTTTAATTTGTTTTTGATTCCATTCTTTAGCCTATGAACTCATCTGTCCGGATGAACTATTACACACACTTTATAAATCTAGAGATGTCTATTTTTTAATTTGTTTTTGATTCCATTCTTTAGCCTATGAACTCATCTGTCCTGATGAACTATTACACACACTTTATAAATATAGAGATGTCTATTTTTTAATTTGTTTTTGATTCCATTCTTTAGCCTATGAACTCATCTGTTCTGATGAACCATTACACACACTTTATAAATATAGAGATGTCTATTTTTTAATTTGTTTTTGATTCCATTCTTTAGCCTATTAACTCATCTGTCCGGATGAACTATTACACACACTTTATAAATATAGAGATGTCTATTTTTTAATTTGTTTTTTGATTCCATTCTTTAGCCTATTAACTCATCTGTCCGGATGAACTATTACACACACTTTATAAATATAGAGATGTCTATTTTTTAATTTGTTTTTTGATTCCATTCTTTAGCCTATTAACTCATCTGTCCGGATGAACTATTACACACACTTTATAAATATAGAGATGTCTATTTTTTAATTTGTTTTTTGATTCCATTCTTTAGCCTATTAACTCATCTGTCCGGATGAACTATTACACACACTTTATAAATATAGAGATGTCTATTTTTTAATTTGTTTTTGATCCCATTCTTTAGCCTATTAACTCATCTGTCCGGATGAACTATTACACACACTTTATAAATATAGAGATGTCTATTTTTTAATTTGTTTTTTGATTCCATTCTTTAGCCTATTAACTCATCTGTCCGGATGAACTATTACACACACTTTATAAATATAGAGATGTCTATTTTTTAATTTGTTTTTGATCCCATTCTTTAGCCTATTAACTCATCTGTCCGGATGAACTATTACACACACTTTATAAATATAGAGATGTCTATTTTTTAATTTGTTTTTGATTCCATTCTTTAGCCTATGAACTCATCTGTCCGGATGAACCATTACACACACTTTATAAATCTAGAGATGTCTATTTTTTAATTTGTTTTTGATTCCATTCTTTAGCCTGTGAACTCATCTGTCTGGATGAACCATTACACACACTTTATAAATATAGAGATGTCTATTTTTTAATTTGTTTTTGATTCCATTCTTTAGCCTATGAACTCATCTGTCCTGATGAACCATTACACACACTTTATAAATATAGAGATGTCTATTTTTTAATTTGTTTTTGATCCCATTCTTTAGCCTATTAACTCATCTGTTCTGATGAACTATTACACACACTTTATAAATATAGAGATGTCTATTTTTTAATTTGTTTTTGATTCCATTCTTTAGCCTATTAACTCATCTGTTCTGATGAACTATTACACACACTTTATAAATATAGAGATGTCTATTTTTTAATTTGTTTTTGATCCCATTCTTTAGCCTATTAACTCATCTGTTCTGATGAACTATTACACACACTTTATAAATATAGAGATGTCTATTTTTTAATTTGTTTTTGATTCCATTCTTTAGCCTGTGAACTCATCTGTCTGGATGAACCATTACACACACTTTATAAATATAGAGATGTCTATTTTTTAATTTGTTTTTGATTCCATTCTTTAGCCTATGAACTCATCTGTCCTGATGAACCATTACACACACTTTATAAATATAGAGATGTCTATTTTTTAATTTGTTTTTGATCCCATTCTTTAGCCTATTAACTCATCTGTTCTGATGAACTATTACACACACTTTATAAATATAGAGATGTCTATTTTTTAATTTGTTTTTTGATTCCATTCTTTAGCCTATTAACTCATCTGTCCGGATGAACTATTACACACACTTTATAAATATAGAGATGTCTATTTTTTAATTTGTTTTTGATCCCATTCTTTAGCCTATTAACTCATCTGTCCGGATGAACTATTACACACACTTTATAAATCTAGAGATGTCTATTTTTTAATTTGTTTTTGATTCCATTCTTTAGCCTATGAACTCATCTGTCCTGATGAACCATTACACACACTTTATAAATATAGAGATGTCTATTTTTTAATTTGTTTTTGATCCCATTCTTTAGCCTATTAACTCATCTGTTCTGATGAACTATTACACACACTTTATAAATATAGAGATGTCTATTTTTTAATTTGTTTTTGATTCCATTCTTTAGCCTATGAACTCATCTGTCCTGATGAACCATTACACACACTTTATAAATATAGAGATGTCTATTTTTTAATTTGTTTTTGATTCCATTCTTTAGCCTATTAACTCATCTGTTCTGATGAACTATTACACACACTTTATAAATATAGAGATGTCTATTTTTTAATTTGTTTTTGATTCAATTCTTTAGCCTATGAACTCATCTGTCCGGATGAACTATTACACACACTTTATAAATATAGAGATGTCTATTTTTTAATTTGTTTTTGATTCCATTCTTTAGCCTATTAACTCATCTGTTCTGATGAACTATTACACACACTTTATAAATATAGAGATGTCTATTTTTTAATTTGTTTTTGATTCCATTCTGTAGCCTATTAACTCATCTGTCCTGATGAACTATTACACACACTTTATAAATATAGAGATGTCTATTTTTTAATTTGTTTTTGATTCCATTCTGTAGCCTATGAACTCATCTGTCCGGATGAACTATTACACACACTTTATAAATATAGAGATGTCTATTTTTTAATTTGTTTTTGATTCCATTCTGTAGCCTATGAACTCATCTGTCCGGATGAACTATTACACACACTTTATAAATATAGAGATGTCTATTTTTTAATTTGTTTTTGATTCAATTCTTTAGCCTATGAACTCATCTGTCCGGATGAACTATTACACACACTTTATAAATATAGAGATGTCTATTTTTTAATTTGTTTTTGATTCCATTCTTTAGCCTATGAACTCATCTGTCCGGATGAACTATTACACACACTTTATAAATATAGAGATGTCTATTTTTTAATTTGTTTTTGATTCCATTCTTTAGCCTATGAACTCATCTGTCCGGATGAACTATTACACACACTTTATAAATATAGAGATGTCTATTTTTTAATTTGTTTTTGATTCCATTCTTTAGCCTATGAACTCATCTGTCCTGATGAACCATTACACACACTTTATAAATATAGAGATGTCTATTTTTTAATTTGTTTTTGATTCCATTCTTTAGCCTATTAACTCATCTGTTCTGATGAACTATTACACACACTTTATAAATATAGAGATGTCTATTTTTTAATTTGTTTTTGATCCCATTCTTTAGCCTATGAACTCATCTGTCCGGATGAACCATTACACACACTTTATAAATATAGAGATGTCTATTTTTTAATTTGTTTTTGATTCCATTCTTTAGCCTATGAACTCATCTGTCCGGATGAACTATTACACACACTTTATAAATATAGAGATGTCTATTTTTTAATTTGTTTTTGATTCCATTCTTTAGCCTATGAACTCATCTGTCCGGATGAACTATTACACACACTTTATAAATATAGAGATGTCTATTTTTTAATTTGTTTTTGATTCCATTCTTTAGCCTATGAACTCATCTGTCCGGATGAACCATTACACACACTTTATAAATATAGAGATGTCTATTTTTTAATTTGTTTTTGATTCCATTCTTTAGATTATGAACTCATCTGTCCGGATGAACTATTACACACACTTTATAAATATAGAGATGTCTATTTTTTAATTTGTTTTTGATTCCATTCTTTAGCCTATGAACTCATCTGTCCGGATGAACCATTACACACACTTTATAAATATAGAGATGTCTATTTTTTAATTTGTTTTTGATTCCATTCTTTAGATTATGAACTCATCTGTCCGGATGAACTATTACACACACTTTATAAATATAGAGATGTCTATTTTTTAATTTGTGTTTGATTCCATTCTTTAGCCTATGAACTCATCTGTCCTGATGAACTATTACACACACTTTATAAATATAGAGATGTCTATTTTTTAATTTGTATTTGATTCCATTCTTCAGCCTATGAACTCGTCTGTCCTGATGAACCATTACACACACTTTATAAATATAGAGATGTCTATTTTTTAATTTGTTTTTGATTCCATTCTTTAGCCTATTAACTCATCTGTCCGGATGAACCATTACACACACTTTATAAATATAGAGATGTCTATTTTTTAATTTGTTTTTGATCCCATTCTTTAGCCTATGAACTCATCTGTCCTGATGAACCATTACACACACTTTATAAATATAGAGATGTCTATTTTTTAATTTGTTTTTGATTCCATTCTTTAGCCTATGAACTCATCTGTCCTGATGAACCATTACACACACTTTATAAATATAGAGATGTCTATTTTTTAATTTGTTTTTGATTCCATTCTTTAGCCTATGAACTCGTCTGTCCTGATGAACCATCTTCTGAAGAGACTGATGACTCTCTTAGTAAGTTAGAAAAAGAGTGCATTGTCGGTGCCGGTTTTCGGTAAGTACTAGTTCTTGGATTTTTTACTAAAATAACTCATTTATTTATTCATTTTTTTATCATAGTTCACCCCAAACAAGGCTGGCCGCCACTGTAAACGTTAGGGTGAAAGTTTTGGGGGCTATCCTAAATTGCCACCTGTGCAGCGAGATGTCTGTTTACATTAGTTTTAAATTTCTGCATGTCAGTACCGTCAGGAAACCAGGGAGCAGGAAGGGAGTTCCAGGGTCCAGCAGCACGAGGAAAGAAGCTTTTGGCGCGTAGAAAGCTCTTCGGCATCTGGGGGCCTCCACAGTGAATGGATCGGATTTGGCAGATTGTCAGGTTGGTCGAGTGTATTTACGTCGAGGGGACACAAGAGCAGCAAGTTCATCGGAGCACATTCCATTGAAGTACTTGTAAAACAGGCACAAGGATGCAACATTGCGGCGATGGGACAGGGGCTGGAGTTTGGTATATAGTGAGGGACCTATTAAGTTGGTGACTCTTTTTTAGACCTTGTCTAAGAGGAGGAGACTAGTGGATGATACACCAGCTCAGATGTGGCAACAATACTTCATGCATGGACGGATGGTGGCTTTGTAGAGATATAGGATAATGTCAGGTGTGAGAAGTTTACTAGCACAGTAGAGGGAGCCCACCGTCTTTGTCGGTACAGTCGAGGAACCAGGGAGCAGGAAGGGAGTTCCAGAGGCCAGCAGCACGAGGAAAAGGGGCTATTGGAGTAGAAAGCTTTTATTATTAATTTAATTTAAGTGTTTGAAATAAATGGAAACATGCTATAATAATAAAACATTTTATTGAATTAATTTTAACAAACAAATTATCAAACGAAAGTAATTATTTTTTCATTGAATTTTATTGAATTAATTTTAACAAACAAATTATCAAACGAAAGTTATTTTTTTTTATTGAATTAATTTTAACAAACAAATTATTAAACGAAAGTTATTTTTTTTTCATTGAATTTTATTGAATTAATTTTAATAAACAAATTATCAAACGAAAGTTATTTTTTTTTCATTGAATTTTATTGAATTAATTTTAACAAACAAATTATCAAACGAAAGTTTTTTTTTTTTTTTGAATTAATTTTAACAAACAAATTATTAAACGAAAATTATTTTTTTTCATTGAATTTTATTGAATTAATTTTAACAAACAAATTATCAAACGAAAGTTTTTTTGTTTTTTTTTCTTGATAACGTTACTTTTTGTTTACACTTCATACCATATAAAATATTTCCAAAAAAAAAAATTTTAAGGCAAGGTAATCAATAATTAGAAATTAAAAAAAAAATTTTTTAGGAATGTGAAAGTGTAAATATTAATTTTTAAGGACCCGTGGCACAGCGGATATAGTATTAAGTATAATTCAGCTCTATGTGACAGTCATCTGAAGGTTGAAGGTTCAATCCTCAGTGCGGGTGATACAAAGAATTGCGAATTACGAAAGACTTCTTCCCAGTCATGGCAGATGGAACGAGAGCATGCTATCTCCATGGATTAAATAAAGGGTTCCATTCGAAATTCCGTCCAGATTTCCGAGTTCGACAAAGTACACTTGAAAAAGGTCAGAGGTTACATCGGCCGAAATGTTGTGATAAAAACACCCAATATGAGAATATACCAAATTCTACAAATTAATTCTTGTTATTCAGAAATACTAACAAAAACGTTTTATTTTTCAATACTGGTCATACGTACGTCACGTGACACTGTGTGTTGCAAGATATATATATATATATATATATATATAAATTTTTATTTATACAAAGATTATTGGTTACATATGTGCATACATGTTTCGGTTGCACTTTTCCACTATCAATCAAGCATATATTCAGAATCACAGTATGTATGTGTCCATGTTTAGATGTGTATGTATATCAATGTCCGTTTATTAATCTGTTTGTTTATTTAGGTGTGTTTGGGTATCTATTAGAGTTTGTTTATATATGTGTGATTCTTGATATATAGATAAGATATTTATACTTGAGTGAGTCTGTGAAGCTGGGTGGGCCAGAAACCAGAGAGCAATAAAATGAGGACAGAAGAGGCAATGGAGACGCCATAAAGGGTAATAAAAATTTAAAAAAAAAAGGGGGGGGGGACAACCACTGGCAAAAAAAAGGTCAACTAGTGAAATAGGTAATCCGATACTAATTCATAAGAAATAGAAAATGCTAGATCCCAAAAAGAGTTATTTAGGATAGAAAATTCATTAAATCCATCCATTCCTGAAAAATTCTTGGTCTGATGAGGTTGACTTTCTTGGAAAAGTGCAACCGAAACATGTATGCACATATGTAACCAATAATGTTTGTATGAATAAAAATTTATACTTATAAACAGCTCTACTTGGTATTGAGCACTTTTTATAAACACTTGAATTTCTACGGATTTACATTTACAGAAACTAATACAATACATGTACGATATATATATATATATATATATATATATATATATATATATATTTTTTTTTTCTTTTAATTGGTTTCCGTAAGAAAATATTTACATTTATGGAAAGAAAATTCAATAAAATAGTGTTATCTAAAAAAACAAAAACTTGCTTCTGCTATAAAATCAATCGGACATCTTACGAATAGTCGACATCTTCATCATCCGATTTATTTATGAACAGCCTTTGATTAGTCCTCTATAAGAGGGTGGGGCCTGCCTGTCAGTCTTGATCGAAGTCTTCCACTCCAGGCTCGGCGGTCGCGAGGATCTAAGTTTGTAATCCCCAGGGCTGCATGGTCACGTTTACACAGCTCATCCGAAGAAAGCTTTGGTCTTCCAGCCTGCCGATTTGATGCGATAGACATGTTTCTGACCCGGGAGATCCAGCTGGAGCTTCACTCGACATAGCCAACTTATATATATATATATATATATAAGTTCAATGGATTGTGCTCCGATGAACTGGCTGCACTGGTGACCCCTCGACGTAAATACACTAGACCAACTCGACAATCAGCTAAATCCCATCCATTAACTGTGGAGGTCCCCAGATGCCGGAGAGCCTTCTACTTCAATAGCTTCTTTGCTCGGAACTCCCTCCCTGTTTCCCCGACTGTACCGACATGCAGAGGTTTAAAACTAATGTAAACAGACATCTCGCTGCACAGCTCCCAACTTAGGATGACCCCCCCCCCCAACCTTCTCCTCTTCCCCCCCCCCCCCCCCAAAAAAAAAAACTTAAACCCTAATTCTCAGTAGCCCTTTACGTCTACAGTGGCGGTCTGCCTGCCTGCCTTGTTTGGGGTGAAATATGTATAACAAAAACAAACTCACCACCAAACGAATTTAAGAATACGAGAAATAGAAAGATTGTTTGGTTCACTCCGCCATATAATGAAAGGGTGAACATAGGCAATCTAAGTGTTTCTAAATGTGATAAATAAAAATTTTCCCGCAACTAGCTTTCTAAAAAATAAATTAAAACATTTCTGCAGTTGTACTTATACAATCAAATTTTCTTATCTCATGCCCATGTATATCTTCGCTTTTACACCTCATATAAATCAAAATTGTTTTGACCCGGAGTGGTAGTACCTATAAGGGCCCCATCTATGGGTCAAATAGAACCCGACTGGCACTACCAAATCAGGCTGACTTCCTGACTCAAAATGCACCAAACATTGATGTTTTATTGTTTTTTTCCTTTGCAAAATCCAGAACAAAAAACAATTTCCCCCTCTCCCCTCTTTCTTCCCCCCCCCCTTCACTCAAGCAAACACCATGAATAAATACAAATATATATAAAATATAAATACAAATACAAATATATATAAATACAAACATATAAAGAACTTGAAGCATAAAAACCTTCACCAAAATGACCAGATTCAGCATTAAATAACCCGAAAAGGGTTGATATGTCGTAAAACAAAACAACCAAACCAAAAACCATGATTAAACATTTGAAGATATAAAGAATTTGAAGCATAAAAACCTTCACCAAAATGACCAGATTCAGCATTAAATAACCCAAAAAGGGTTGATATGTCGTAAAACAAAACAACCAAACCAAACACCATGATTAAACATTTGAAGATATAAAGAACTTGAAGCATAAAAACCTTCACGAAAATGACAACAATTCAAAATACCAAAGCTCTTAACCAATGACTATAAATGACCCACTGACATAAGACTCAAATGAGGGATATTTCTTTCTACATTCATGCCATGAAATGACCCGAAAAGGGTTGATGTGCCATTAAGTAATATCTTACACTTACAAGCACCCATACATTTCATTTTGTTTTATATGAACTGGCGTTTAGTTTGAAATTCTCACTTGTTTTTTCTGCTCCTTTTCTTCCTTCAGGCACAGCGAGGAATTGATCGATGCTGAAAGTTTTTCCTCTGACAATTCTGACTACGTGATGTGCAAGGTATTTAAAGTTTAGCATGGAAATCTATTTCATTTTCACCCTAACCCTAACCCTAACGTGTCTGTTTGTTGACTGTATGTCTGTCTGCGCACATACGAGGTCTGTTTAAAACGTATCCGACCTTAGGCCAGAAAAAAATATTTCGGTGCTTATGCTGATTAGCGGCCATATAAAAAATTATTTGTATATAAAAACAATAATATATACTTTTTTTAAAAAAATTTTTTTTAACATGATTCACCCCAAACAAGGCAGGCCGCCACTGTAAACGTAAGGGGCTACTGAGAAAAAGGAAAAGGGGAGAAGGATTGGTGGTTCAGCTTAAATTGGGATCTGAGCAGCGAGATCTCTGTTTACATTAGTTTTAAATTTCTGCATGTCAGTACTGTCGAGGAAACAGGGGGCAGGGAGGGAGTTCCAGAGGCCAGCAGCACGAGGAAAGAAGCTATTTGAGTAGAATGCTCTCCGGCATCTGGGGACCTCCACAGTGAATGAATGAGATTTAGTAGAATGTCGAGTTAGTCTAGTGAATTTACGTCGAGGGGGCACCAGAGTAGTCAACTCATCGGAGCATTATATTCTTACTCACTGTACGAAAAAGTAGAAAAAAATATCCACTAGAACTTTAATTATAAGTATTTTTCCATTCTGCGTATCATAACAGCGATTCGTTCAGTAAACCTCCATCTTGTTTTTTAAGAAGATTTCAAGGGCAGATAACTGAAATCTTCTTAAAAAACAAGATGGACGCTTACTGAACGAGTCGCTGTTATGATACGCAGAATGGAAAAATACTTGTAATTAAAGTTCTAGTGGATATTTTTTTCTACTTTTTCGTACAGTGAGTAAGAATATAATGCTTAATAAGTATATATATTATTGTTTTTATATAAAAATATTTTTTATATGGCCGCTAATCAGCATAAGCACCAATATTTCAAATACGTGACGGTAGTTGGGACCTAATCCCCTGCAAAGTAGGCCCCTTTGTGCTTGCACACACTTAGCCACCGATCCGTCCACTGCCAGACACACCTCTGGAAGTCTTTTAGTATGAATTTTGGGAGCCTTAAACCTATACTTGTTTTTTTCTACGTGTAGTCTTACTACGTAACACTATATATCAGTACTTTTATTACTACATATCACTGTATGTATATGTATATATATATATATATATATATATATATATATATATATATAATTATTAATGACAATATATGTATTAGCATATACTATCAGTGCCCTTTCATATATATACAGGGTGTCCCAAAATAATGTATACACCCTTTGAATTGTTATAAGTCGTTCAATTTACTGATTTTTATAAACAAGATTGAGTAAGAATATTCATTTAAAAATACTGACAGTAAAATTAACAAAAACATAGAAAATTAACTTTTAACAAAGATAAAGGCTACTTAGGGTAATTTCAGAATGTTCATAAAATGAACCCTCATTCTAACCCCAACCCGTTCTGCTCAATACACTTTCCATATAGTGAAGACGTGAAGAATTGTACCTACAAACGTCCTGCGACATTTACTCCGGTATTTGAGCACATTCTACTACAATTACTACTCCCATTTGTTTGCAATTACTTCAGGTTTCTTGCTTTAAACATTGTAGCCTTTACGTTTATTAAAAGTTAATTTTCTATGTTTTTGTTAATTTTACTTTCAGTATCTTTAAATGTGTATTCTTACTCTTCTACTCTTTTATCAATTTTGTTTGCAAATCAAACTCGGTAAATTGAACGAGTTATAACGATTCAAACGATGTATACATTATTTTGGGACACCCTGTATATATATATATATATATATATATATATGAAAAATATTTGTTATTGTTTATTATCTACGGACGTATACGTTGCGTCTCTTTTTCAATCGAGACTCTTCAGCGTAGAAGTATGACTATTCACTACCGGTCACTCGGTTCGAAACCTTTGATTATAAGTATTTTTCAACTCCAATCCAACGTCTTAAACCTTGCGGCCAATATTTGAACAGCTGATAAACTGTGGTAGTTTAAACACATTTATAAGCGGCGATAATTATTAATATATGTATTAGCATATACTATCAGTGCCCTTTTACTCGATGATTGTCAATTAGTGATAACAGAGCAAATATAAGTCAGATTCATATTATATTCCAATAACCATGTTTTTATTTTATTGGTTCCTCCGATTTATAAAATCAGGGAACTTATGTTTTGAGGCATGTCCGTCTGTCCGGATTTTTCTCCGCAACCATCCATTGAATTTCTCTTAAATTTTGCATGAAGTTGTAACTTTGGTCAGGTTAGAAAGTAACATTCTCCGATTTTTTTTTAAAAAATCTGGTTAGCCCCCCCCCAGGGGGTCAAAAGGCCCTGAAATGACCCTTTTCTCCCATAACGTTTCATCCATCCATTCAATTTTTCTGAAACTTGGCCAAAATGTAGAGGCAATTGTTCTGGATATAAAATGAGCATCCTTGACCTCAGAAAAAATCAGGTTCGCGCCCCCAGGGGGTCAAGGGGGGGGGGGGTCAAAAATGCCCCAAATTGCCCAAATTTTGCATTTTACACTCGTCACATACAGAGGGGGACCATGCATGCGCGGCTTGTTATTTTTTCACATTTCCAAAAAACATAACATTTCTGTGAGATATATTTTTTACAGTCCGTTTCATTTGTCTTGTGCCAAACAACATTTTTATGTCAGTATCGTCTCTGCCACATTACAAAATCATCAGAAAAATTCACAAAGAGTAAAAAGTTCTTGGATTAAAGTGTCTTGAAAAAAACTACACTATACAGTGGTTCATTTTTGGGTGGAACCAAACAAAAAAACAAAGAAAAGAGCAAACTCACACGTGGGGGAACCCACTAATACGCCATTTTGAATTTTTCGTTCAGAGCTAGTACATCCTAAAAGTTGTGTGGACATTTATAAATTTTAATTCAGTAATATTTCTAAAAATAGTTAATAAGTTCTACAGGGTGATTCATAAGTTACTTCACTTAGCTATTTAAAAAGTCATTTACAATTGAAGAGCGAATTTTTATTGTTATTCATGTGGCCAAATTTGATGAATCTCCCACACTTGTTGAAAGGCAATGGAAACGTGATGTGAACAGAAAGCCTCCTTCGCACAACACCATAATCAATCAACTATGCTACAAAGAGTTGTAAATTCCTTGCAAAAAAGAATGGAGCTATGCATGCAGAACGAAGGTGGAAAATTTGAAAATTTGCTGTAATTTTAAACTCCCATAAAAGAATGAGTTGAATAAACTTTCTGTTTTGTATTACCGTATTTTTTAACTTTAGAATTTCAAAAAGAAATGGCTAAGTGACTTATGAATCACCCTGTATAATTTATTTATAAAAATTCTAATTCACTTGAGGGTAATTTTTTACTTTCTAAAGTTACATCAATTAGCCTTCAGATGTCATTTTAGGTCATTTTATTACTACATATCAGTGTGTGTGTATATATATATATATATATATATATATATATATATATATATATATATATATATATATAATTAATGGATTTTATACCTCCAGTCACTTCATTAGTAATAAGAATGCTTAAACAAGGTGGAGATAAAAATAAAATATTTAGACAATTAAATAAGGCAATAACACGCTATCCTGACGCTTTTAAATTATATGAAATAAATCAAAAGAAATTGATAAAAGAAATCCAAAACTCTACTATAAAAATGTATAACATATGTAAATAGTCCATGATGAAATAAATAAATAAATGTATATATATATATGTATATATGAAATATTTTTATAAATATATATTTTTAATTTTAAAACATTTGTAGATAAAGAAAATAACCAAGAGGAAAGAAAAATAAGGGGGGGGGGGGTTATTATAATGGAATCATCTAACTCTATAAAATAGATGTTCTGTAAAATAGTAAACTCAATTTGAAAGGAACAACACATGTAAGGAGAAACTATATTTAATAACTTAAAAAAAAACAAATCTGGAGGCAAAACTAAATCAAATATTCGTAAACTTTTTAATTAAAAAATAATTATTAAATAGGGAGGTGGTGTCTGATCAACACTGCTGGGATGCCATGATAAAGAAATACTGTTTTGTTTTTAAAATCCCGAAACAGTTTTCATGGTAAACAACTGACGATCCCTTATATAAAAAAACATATTAAAATATATTTATATTAGAGTAAATTCTTGGAAGTTAACTAAAATAGTGATTGCAGTAGATTGACTTACTAGACAAAAATCTTTCAATGAAAAAAAAATTTTTTTTTTTTTCCAGTTTTGAAGGTTAAAAAAACTTCCGAGACTTTATATATATATATATATATATATATATATATATATATATATATTGTAGAAAGAAGTGACGTAAAACACTTTACTGACAATTCATCATATATAATGAATTAATAACGAGGAAGTGTATGTTATTCTTTATTTTCAGTAATATTTTGTATCCCATATAAAAATAAGGGTCATGCTGGTGCGGAGACCTTTCAGGTGTGGGGCTCGATTTGATTGAATCGGCTTAAAACTGGCTCTGACCCATCTTACATTACTTCACCTAACTTATCATTCCCATGCCAGTGATGACTGCAAGGGTTAACAGCCTGAACCTGCATTCCATTTAAACGATAAAATTTTTCTGCAAAACTTACTAGTTGACGTATCCAGCGATATTTAACAGCAACAGCAGCTCTAATGTTTTTAATTTTTTATTAATGTTTTTTTTTGTTTTTCTTTATTTTTTTTTTGTTTTTCTTTATTTTTTTTTGTTTTTCTTTATTTTTTTTCGTTTTTATTTTTTTTATTAATTTTTTTTTTCCTAATTTTTTTTCTTTGTCTTGTTTTATTTTTTTATTTTTTTTTCGGTTTTCTTTGTTTTATTAATTTTTCTTTGGGTTTTTTTTTTAATTTATTATTTCATCATTTAATATGAGCTAACATTTTTATTTTCATCTCATTTTCTCAGGATACAAATACACTGAACAACTTCATGACCTCCATGTATCAGAATAACAAAACGACGCCTCAGCCGGAAAAATACAGAAACTCCACGGAAATGCCAACTCAAACGAACATTTCAAAATCGTCATTACCAGCCGCCGCCACTCCGTGCAAGCCAGTTTCGTCTCCGTCATTGCCTTCCACTGTCGCTGGTACGGCTGGTCTTGCTGGTCCCTCGAAGACGCCATCCCATATACTCAACTCTCGACAACCCCATCACAAACAGTGTCCCCCCGCCTTATTATCCACACCGGTCGCCTCCTCCACTCCTTACATAATGAACCACTCTCCCATGAAGATGACCCCTAACACCAAAAAACCCGGTACTAATCGTTTTTGTCTGGTAGATGACGCAAATTTGGCAACGGACAAGATGGTAGATGGAATTCCGCTGAAAGCTGATGATTCCGGAAGGTTCTCCGACCATGTTGCAACCCTAAATAAACCGAATGAGAGGAGAAAGAATGCCACACCGGAGTTCGTCTCTGCACGGAAGGCGTCTAAGGTTGGTAAAATGTTTGACTTTCTCTTACTTAGATCTTATAGGTCAAGGGCAGGCAACCTCCGGCCCGCAAAGGCTTAGCGCCCGGCCCGCCACCCTGCTATGCTTTATTATTGCAATCCGGGCCGGGACCTCCCATTAAAACTCGTGTCATTTTGTGACATAGATGTAAAAGTAGGTTTCAATTAAGATTTACTGTGGGATGAAAATGTATAAATATCAGCGAGCGATGATGCATGTATATTTCATTTTTCTTTAACTATTAATTTCAAATCCTTGGCCTGAGATAAAAAAAGAGAAAGAGAGAGACGAGGAAAGGGCATTACACATAGAACCTATGTGAGGTGTGTCAAAACGAATGCTGGATCAACTTGCTACTTCCTCTGTCATTATTTTTTATGATTCCAAAATGGCTCTTCGTCGTCGCCTTTTATAACATCACATACAGAAGTCTCTTGCGAAAAAATATCAGATTTGTCGAGTGTTCAATGCAATTTTTGTACAATTTATTCATGTAAACAAAATATAGTAATTCTGAGATTTCGTTTTTCACTCCGGCCGGCCCGCGATCACCTTTCAAAAGTCTCATCTGGCCCTCACTCTGAAAAGGTTGCCCGCCCCTGTTATAGGCAGTGTCATAAATTTGCGTCAGGATCTTTGAGCTTCTTTGGTTCCCTTGACATCCTTCTGGTCGCGAATTGCACAACGCCGCTTTCGTACGCGTTATTACAATCGTTAAATATTGTATGTACCCATTTGAGGATTTAGGTTTGAAGAGAGATTGTTGTCAAGTTAGGCAAGATGTAGGGGTCAAGCAGTTAATCTTTGAGGCCATCATTCTTCTGTGGGAATAATAAGTCGAGGAAATGATGTCAGATGAGATAGAGACGAGGGTCTGAAGCTAGGATACGAAGTTGCGTGTTACTTTTAATATGTCTAAAGCCAAGCTTCTCTCCTTTCACCGCCAACGCTCGGATCCTCACTTTGCTCCAATTGAAATGAATCGCCCTCTGCTTGACGAAGCCCCCCTGCTTTGATAAACTTCTCGGACTGACCTTCACCTCAGACTTGAAATGGAAGACTTACATCAAAACCATTGCTACGGTCGCTGGAAAAATTGTTCGATCATTCTATCGCTCGAGAAAGAATCTCACTCATGACGCTATCCTCTACCTGTATAAGAGTCAAATACGTCCTAAGATGGGGAGGTACTGTTGCCACATCTGGGGAGTTGCCGCTCGGAGCATTCTTTCCTGCCTTGACAGAGTACAAAACTGACTTTGAAATCTAGTGGAGGGATGGGAATACGCCATTATAAACAAAGGGAAGTATCACCACAAGTAGTAATACTATTAAAACCACGTGTTTTACAGGAGGGAATCATAGATTGAAGCTCAGTCGAGCACCTACCAGGAAAAGTTTAGTAGAATTGTTACACTTTACCCTTACCGATGAGTGTATAAACCCGTGTTGTCGTTGTGAACCCAGGCTCTTTTCGTCTGCTAATAAACCCACTCGGACGCCGATGTTTATCAACAAAAAGGTTTATTTAAAAATAGACGGAAAGTGTACGCATGAGAGAGAGATAAACAGATAGCTTGTCTCGCTACACCCAGCCACACTCTGTGCTCTTCTCCCACCCCATTAGGGGACAGCACCCCCAGACACGTCTTTACTGCTTGAAGTCTTGCAAGCCAAAGGGACCGGAGATCTTCACCCAGAAATCATGTGGCTTCTACAACTTTCGTTCGGTGTCATCTCTGACATCTAAAAGTGGTGTCGCTCTAACTTTTCCACTCAAACACGGCCCTCACTATGTAACATAATAATAATTATATGGTCGTTTTGTACATCTTATATAGCCACTAATGCTGCATATTTTTATTTATTTATTATATTTATTAGGCTAGTTATATTATTGAAGTAAATTGTATTATATGAATGAACAATTTTTTATCTGATAAAAGAAAAAGTCAATCTATCGATGCCATGTTGGTTTTGGAGTTATCTCCCTTGTCCGGAAACTACAATTCCAACATGGCGTTGATAGATCGACGATTATCGTTTACCCGTAAAATTTGATTTTCTGTTAAAAAAAAATACTTGATCAATTTACGTGATTTTTGGGTTTACGATATATGCTTTCCGTTGCGGCTACGTACATCATGCAGCTTTTTCTTAATTTTTTTTTTTTATGTCGGCAGGATTAGAGTTGATTCATGTTGGCAGGGTTAGGGTTAGGGTTGATTCACATCGGCATGGTTAGGGTTGATTCACGTCGGCAAGGTTAGGGTCGATTCATGTCGGCAGGGTTAGTATTACTACTTGTGGTGATACTTCCCTTTGTTTATAATGGCGTATTCCCATCCCTCCACTAGATTTCAGCAGGGTTAGGGTCGATTCACGTCGGCCGGGTTAGGGTTAATTCACGTCTGCAGGGTAAGGGTCGATTCATGTCTGCAGGGTAAGGGTCGATTCACGTCGGCAGGGTTAGGGTCGATTCACGTCGGCAGGGTTAGGGGCGATTCACGTCGGCAGGGTTAGGGGCGATTCACGTCGGCAGGGTTAGGGGCGATTCACGTCGGCAGGGTTATGGACTTGCACCAAAAAAAAAAATTAAACAGAGAACACATTAAACACATTATTAAACATCTCTATAGTAATAAAATTATTATTTTTTTTTTTTGAAGGATTCAGATGTTCCATCATCCAAAAGACCGCGACTGTCGGAACGTTCGCGACAAGAACAGTCGGATAAAAATACACAAAACAAAGGTAGGTTTTGAGTTAAAACCCCTATAAAGATCCGAGGACTGACTTTCATTCCAGATCTAAAATATGGAAGACGTATATTTAGCCTTACTGCGGGCGATACTAGGAATTGCTGAAGACTTCTCCCAGTCATGGTTGATGTAACGAGAGCATGTTACCCCGTGGATAATAAAGGGTTCCGTTCGAAATTCTGTCCAGATTCATGAGTTCAACAGAAATATTTACGAGTTCGAAAAGATACACCTGAAGAAGGCCGGAGGTTACATCGACCGAAACGTTGTGATGATAACACTGAAGATGAGAACGGTAGTTCGAATAACCTAAATTATCAATCCTCATCTCAAAAATTCAGAAACATAATTTTAGTCTCGTGTTTGCAAGAAACCTATGAATGAAATGTTTATTATTTAAAATGTTTATTCATCAAGATTCCCGAGTACGACAGATTCCCGACAAGGTACACCTGAAGAAAGTCGGAGGTTACATCGGCCGAAACGTTTTGATAAAAATACCCAAGATGAGAACAGTAGTCCGAATGTACCAAATTCTACAAATTATCAACCCTGATCTCAAAAATTCTGAAACAAAATGTTTATTATTTATTTAAAATTTTGGTTTCAATTAGCGAACGTGTCGAAGCCAGCTAGAATGTTATATAGTAATGTTCCGAATTTGTTTCTGAAAAAACATTTTTATTTCAGACAATTGTTTTCGCCCATCCTCAAAAAAAACATTTTGTCTTGATAATAAATTCAAGATGTTTTGAGAAGACTTCATCAAAAAACAACGCAAAAACAAATCCAAACCGTCCGCATCAAAATTGTTCTCTTTATTTTACTTAATTATCCTTTTTTTTAGTTTCATTTAAATTACCTCCCTTGAAAATTAATGAACATAATTTCTTTCTGACCGTCAGTATGGATTTAGACAAGCACGATCTACTGCAGACATCCTAACGGTCATCTCAGAACGCATGTATCATACACCTGACAAGGCTAGGCCTTTGACAAGATATGGCATAAAGGGCTTATCCTGAAAATACGATCATACGGTATTACTGGGCAATTACTTGATATAATTAGATCCTTCCTAACCAAAAGAAAGATCCAGGTTTTCCTCGATGGCCGTTCATCTAAGCAACATGACATAAATGCTAGTGTACCCCAGGGATCTATCCTTGGACCTTTATTGTTCCTGATCTTCATAAACGATCTCCCTGATAACATTGTGTCTGAGATTGGTTTATTTGCTGACGACACCACGCTTTACTCTCGTCATGTTGGCAAAACGGACGCGATCATATCCGAGGCAATGGCTGAATCCTTAGAAAATGACCTCCAGGCTGTAGTGGATTGGGGTCATGAATGGTTGGTAACATTTAATGCCGCAAAGACAAAGCTCCTTTCCTTCAACAACTACAAGAAACCTCTTCAATCACTGATTGTCATGGCAAATAACACCTTACCTGAGAGTTCACATCTAGTCTCTCCCTCCTAGACAAGGTCCAAAAATGAGTATCTAATCTAATAGGTCCCTCACTGTCAACCAAGCTCCAGCCCCTGTCCCACCGCCGCAATGTAGCATCCTTGTGCTTGTTTTACAAATACTTCAATGGATTGTGCTTCGATGAACTGGCTGCTCTGGTGCCTCCTCGACATAAATTCACTAGACCCACTCGACAATCGACTAAATCCAATCCATTCAATGTAGAGGTCCCCAGATGCCAGAGAGCCTTCTACTCCAATAGCTTCTTTCCTCGTGCTGCCGGCCTCTGGAACTCCCTCCCTGCTCCCGGTTTCCCCGACAGTACCGACATGCGGGGGTTTAAAACTAATGTAAACAGACATCTCGCTACACAGATACCAACTTAGATTGGCACCCAAAACCTACTCCCTAATTCTCAGTAGCCTCTTAAGTCTACAGTGGCGTCCTGCCTTGTTTGGGTAAAAATAGCATTAAAAAAAATATATTTTAACCCAAGTTTTGTCAATTTATCCTATTTTATTAAATCACTTCAATTAATTACTGTTAATATCGACAAAACCATTGCATATATATATATATATATATATAAAATTTTATGTTGATACATGAAATAGTAATATATATATATATATATATATATATATATATATATATTACTATTTCATGTATCAACATAAAATTTTATAAGGAGATATAATTGTTTATGTACCAATTTTCAGTATTTACTTCAACAGTGCTCGATACGTAAGTAGAGCTAGGTAGTAAGCTATGAAAATATATTTATGGCAATTAAGCTACACAAAGACTTCCGTTTCATCCCCGAGGGAAGGCATTTTAGCCTGAAGATTCCCTCCGGGGATGAAATGCAGGAGGCCTCTGTGTAGCTTAATTGCCATAAATATATTTTCATAGCTTACTATATATATATATATATATATATATATATATAGGTAAAATAAGACAATAAAATTACAAATGAATAACACCAATCATTAATTTATCATAAACTGTTTAAAAAAAAATGGTTTCACTAATGTTTATTCTTTTGATTCAAAGAATACACATATAAAACAGATAAATATAGAAATTTTTTAAAAAATATTTACATCTTTTCCTTGCTCCACAATATATATATATATATATATATATATTTATCTTTATATAAATGAAGGAAGAGAGATAAAGATGTACGAATGACAAATCTATTTCAACTTCGATTGTCTAATGCAAGGTGTACTCGATAAAAACATGTTTATTTTTCTTTCCTTAAGCCAAGGCTTTTCAAAGATTAAAATCTTATCAGAGGAATTACATGGATGGATAAGTTGGCAGCACCAGGTAGCTCTGCTAGTATATATATATATATATATATATATATATATATAAATATAAATTATTTGGTTTCATAGCTTGTCTTGTGTAAATTACATTATAAAATATTTGCTCTATCAGTAAGAATTTTAGTATTGAGCATTAGCGTAAATATCCCGACGTTATTACTGAGAAATAATTTTTTTTTTATTCTTATGTTTCTTTTTTGTCTTTTTTTTTTTTTAGAGTTTGGGTTTCAGATTTCAAATACAACTTTTGCTGATGTGGGAGGCAATGAACGGTGTATATTGGTAAGTAGTTATCTGACTTATCCATTAGTTAGGGTTGGGTTTAGGTTTAGGGTTGTTATATATATATATATATATATTTTCCCACGTATTAGAGCACGATCGTGCTTTCAAATTTGAACACGCCAAAATCACCAAATACATTCATAACAAAGCTCGGCGAAGACTACTGGAAACTGCACTAATCACAGCCTCCAACACCATCAGACAACGAAATGGTTTCTACAATCTATCCCTCTTAATAAGCAAAATTATGCTGACCGAACAAGAACTAAACCTAGATCATGGCTAACCTTTCTTCTCATCATTCTCAATTGCACTTATATACAACTCCCCGCATACACACTTACGTACTGACTCCTTATCACATATATATTCATTCACATACTCATGAATCACCCACTACGAATCAAAACTACTTAACCACAAATAACAGCCTTACAAATTAACACAATTTACGCATCCTTACAAATATTTAGATATTTAAACCTCTTTTGCTCTCAATTTACTCTCAAACCATCAACACATCCTGAACAAAACCACATTTTACTTATCACTCCCCCAAAATTAAAAACATTTTTCTTTTTCTTTTTCTTTCTTGTCATGTTCTACACATTCTTTCAAACTCACTTATATTCACGCATTCCTAACATAGCCAGCTGGTCAATACTCCTACCCTCCCTCCAGCCTCAAAAAAAAAAATTTCACACCTGACCACAACAAAATCTCCCCTCTCACCTATCTCACCCTTTCGACTACTTCTTTCATACTCTTACCCACCCCCCACCCATTTTCAAGTTATCTTCATTTCTTCAAATCTTTTTTCTAAAACTATGATACCACCTACATACCAAACACACAGTTCCCCCTTCCCTCCTCTTTCCCTAGCCCCTCAAAAATCCATGCTACACCTCACCACAACAAAAACCTCAGCTCCCCCCTCCTTTCCTCTCTCCCACCCTAAGGCAAATACACTAACACTCTCACCCCTCCCCTTTTTCACTGCTGTCCTAATGGTACCCACTCAAAGCTTCCCATATTCATTTCATTCTTCGCCACCACTGATTTCTTTCAGCCCGGACCAGTGCTCTTAGTAGTCACGGCTACTACTTTTCCTTATCAACCCATCATGTCAACCCAATATTTCGATGTATTTGCATGACATATTTCTTAAAATTATCATTCTGAGGAAGTCTTACAATAAAGACGAAACGTTGATGAAAAAAAATATCTCTTGGTTTTTCCTTTTTCATTTCCCATATATATATATATATATATCTCCAAGCAAGCGTTGTTGAACGTCACGGAACTTTCTCGTTTGTAAATCTCCTTCGTGGGGTTCTCAAACCGTCGAGCAATTATTCTGGTTTCAGGTGGCAATCCGTAGAGTATTTCACCGATTGTTCTTAATTCGGCCATTTCTAAGTCTTATATTTATTTATTTTTAAAATAAATTTTTAAATGAATAAATAATGGTAATAATAAGAATTAATAAAATAAATAAATAAACAATAAAACCGAACACAAATAAAATGAACTCAACCACACACCCTCTCTTTTCTTTCATTCGCCCTTAACGATACCTATAAAACATTAACTCAAGTCTTCTTTTTTTTTTTAAACTACTCCTGAAGACGCCTAAGAAAGTCGAAAGCGCTAAAAAAAATGACCGAATTAAGAACAATCGGTGAAATACTCTACGGACTGCCACCTGAAACCAAAATAGCTCGACGGTTCGAGAACCTCACGAAGAAGATTTACAAACGAGAAAGTTCCGTGACGTTCAACAACGCTTGCTTAGACTTGCTGCCTAAGTATATATATATATATATATATATTTCATATATATTTGCCTAAGTATATATATATATATATATATATATATATTTCATATATATTTGCCTAAGTATATATATATATATATATATATATATATATATATATATATATATATATATTTCATATATATTTGCCTAAGTATATATATATATATATATATATATTTCATATATATTTGCCTAAGTATATATATATATATATTTCATATATATTTGCCTAAGTATATATATATATATATATATATTTCATATATATTTGCCTAAGTATATATATATATATATATATATTTCATATATATTTGCCTAAGTATATATATATATATATATATATATTTCATATATATTTGCCTTAGTATATATATATATATATATATATATATATATATATTTCATATATATTTGCCTAAGTATATATATATATATATATATATATATATATATATATATATTTCATATATATTTGCCTAAGTATATATATATATATATATATATATATATATATTTCATATATATTTGCCTAAGTATATATATATATATATATATATATATATTTCATATATATTTGCCTAAGTATATATATATATATATATATATATATCATATATATTTGCCTAAGTATATATATATATATATATATTTCATATATATTTGCCTAAGTATATATATATATATTTATATATTATGTGTATAAAGTACTAACCTTCAAATGACGTGATCAAATTTGAGCCTAATCGGATTATTAGTTTACAAATTACAGTTTTTTAAGTGAAGCTACTGTTGCAAATTTTCAAAACAATGGAAACCTCTGAAATTCGTTTTTTGATGAAGCATTGCTTTCTGATGACAAAAAATACTGTTCAAGCAAAGAAATGGCTTGATGAGTTTTATTCAGACTATGCTTTTGGCAGTTGTCCTTGAAAACACAAAAAAAGTCTACAAACTCATAAATTGAAGTCACGTCAGATAGCAGAGGAGTTGAAGATATATATATATATATCTTGGATTTTTTTATACATGCAACTCTTCAGAATTCCAAAGATCGTGTCCAGAAACATCAGGAAAGAAATAAAGAAAACGAAAACAACACATTGAAGTAGGATACATACTGTTGGGTTTTTCTCATCGTAGTTAAATGCCATCTTTTTTTTTAGAAGCAGAGCTAGGAATAAATATGTATAAATTACTTAAATGTCCAATAGTTAATAAAATGTATTTAGAAAATTTATTTAAGTAGATAAATAAAAATCTAATTAAATTAAAAGGAAAGAGAGAGAAAAAATTATTTCAAATTTAAAGATACAAAGAAAAAAACAAGATAGTTAATGGGCTGAAATAAAATTTAGCTTTTATTTTGAAAGTTTTGACTATTTATTAAAAATATATATACATATATATATATATATATATATATATATATATATATAAAATAAAGTAAAGTAACACAGAATCACATAATCACTGGTGCAATAATTTATTTCGACCCTCCGACCTTATTCAAGCATCCAAAATTATACGAGGACACAAAATGTGCAGTTAATGCTGGAAGGCAACTCATTGACTGGGTTTTAGTGAGGTTTGGAGTGAGGCAAGGCTGCATAATGTTACCAAGTCTATTCGGCATATTCCTGGAACACGCAATGAAGAATATTACAGGTTTGGACAAAGAGTTCCAATTGAGAGATGACATGTCAATTGGTGTTCGATATGCACATGATACCACACTCATATCTGCTATTTTTGAAAAACTTAAAATTTCCACCTTGGAGCTTGAAAAATCCTGCCAAAAATGAGTCTTGAAGATTAATCCTCTTAAATGTGCAATTATGTCACCAGAAGAAATCAAAATAGACGATCAATTAATTCCAAAAGTTGCAGTGTTCAAGTTTCTTGGCAGTATAGTTCCCAACTTCAGATGTCTTGCACAGGATATCCATGGCGTCACAGGCGTTTGGCCGTTTCAGAAATGCAATATGGATCTCTAGAGACATGTCCAGAATCCTTAAGGTTAGATTGTATGAGGCACTCATTCTACCAATAGCCGTATACGGTTCAGAGACATAGACTACTGGAGAACAAGAAGTCAGAGTCCTGTTGTGGTTTGAGATGAAATGTCTTAGGACAATCTTCAAGGTTACTAGGAATGACAGGCTTAGTAATGCTTGCATACGCGAAGCGCTGGGCATGATGGAAACCATTGAAGATGTGGTGTCAGCTAGGAGGCTTCGATAGTTTGGTCATGTTGCTAGGAGTAGATGAATGATAAATGCCAGTTACAGAAAAGACTTCTCAAACGCAAGACCAAGAGGATGCTCAATAAAAAAAAGATGGTCCGTCGGCATTAGGGAACAGTGCGGCGTTCCTCTTCAAACAAAGAAATATGCAATTCGGAGACAGAATTTTGTGTTCAATACAGCGAGGGGGGGGGGGGCGTTAAGTCTGGTGCGAGTAAGGTAAGGTATATTGGGTTGGCTAAAAAGTTCCATCGTTTTTTGTTTTTTTTGTTTTTTAGGAAGGAGGAACCCAAACATCAAATTCAGAAACATAACCGAGTTTATGCAATTCATTTTCCATGCTCGATTTGGAAATATTGAGAATGTCTGTGATTTGTCTGGTTGTCAAACGTCAATTTTGTTACAACTACAGCATTCACTTGGTCACTGTCGATCATCTTTGGCTGGCCAGAGTGAAGAGCATCTCTCACTGAAAATTGTCATTTTCAGAATCGAGCAAACCATTTCTGGCACACACATTCTGTAACATCCATCGTATCAGTCTCATATCATTTTTCTCCATACTAAACATGTCATCAATCCTCACTGGCCAGGTTTCACTTCCATACATCATCACACTGCATACACAGTCCTGATAGATATATATATAAAGTAAAGACGTTTTTTCCCCTGTACCTTCGCGTCGAATAGGAAAATAAACTCGAACTCAATAGGTTACTACAATCACTACACCATCAAACTTATTCGCTCGAGCGTGTTCTTAGCAAACTCTACACTCTTACATCCACCTCGGGCAAATTACTACTTTCGTTCCTCCATCAGTCACTCTCCCCAAAACAGACACCATACAGGTAGTAGCAAGAACATTTCTCTCTAACATTTTACTCCTCCCACGCTACCAGTCTACACCGGGTACAACTACACAACGGATACTTTACACATTTTACACTTATTATTTATGTTACGTCCGTCTTCACATTACAACACAGTAGCATACGTTGCACAGAAACTATAACAGACGCTCCCTTCAATACATGTGCCTACGTCACTTCCGTTAAATACAATTACGCAATCTCATACTCTCAGCCTCGAACAGCGTATACAGTTCACGAAATGCCGGCCACATTCACAAACAGTTATACCGATTTCCCTTACCGATCTACGACTACTTCAGGTAATACGCCGTTTCTGTTCTGCTATTTACATTATACATCTAACATAAACAACATTACGTTTTACTTACTTAAAAAAAAAGTTACTTCTACAGAATTTGAACCAACGGAATACGTTAAGAAAAAAAAAACACTTACAGATTAGCCGAAGGATATTCCGGAAGTACCCTGAACTTCATCTAGTCCTAACTCTTGCTCTCACACAAGCACCTGCTCCTCCCTGTGCTCCAAACTTCTAAATAATCTCGATAGCCTCACTATTTTGATGGCGAGGCTATCGGGGTGGTTCAGAAGGTTTTGTTATTACCGAATCGAATATATAAAATTATATCGGCTGGATTCTAAAAGTTGGACCTAAATTCCATTTAAGCTGATAACTTGATCTTTGATTCTGACTAGCCAATTTTCATTTGTTATTGTTGTGCCGTGTTATTTGCAATAGACTAACATACTTTGTTACATCGTAGAATTTGGTATATTTGGACTGCCGTTCTCATCTTGGGTGTTTTTATCACAACGTTTCGGCCGATGTAACCTCCTCCGACCTTCTTCAGGTGTACCTTGTCGTACTCGGGGGAATCTTTCTGTCAAAACACCCAAGATGAGAACAGTAGTCCGAATATACCAAATTTTACGAATTATCAACCCTCATCGCAAAAATTCCGAAACATGATACTTTGTTAAAGTTTATTTTCTTAAATACTTAATCCAATCCGGCACTTTGGTAATATGTAAAAATTCTTAAATAATCACCTTAAAAGAAAAATCAGCTTATTCGTTACTTGCTTTTACTTTTCATCATTTTTTTTCTTTGTAAACAAAAGCAAGGGTTTATTTGATAGATCCTGGGCAACGCCGGATCAGTGCAGCTAATTATAATATAAAAATTGGTACTGTTTCGTAATCGTCAACCATAGATTTTACTGGCAGAGTTTTAGAATCCATTTTTAACATGGGGAGGTGGAGGGAGGCTTCGGTAACATTCAGAACAGCATATTTTCTTTGTCTTTCTCAATTTCGTAGCATTCGTTGTATGTACGTCACGGCAGTAAAATCTATAGAATTAAACTAACACTTACCGACATAAGGGCATCAATTGGCATCCATCTCATGGAGGAGTGCTTGTTCGAATGAATGAACATTTATACACTAAAATGGCCACTTGTGAATCTCAGCCAATCAGAACACAGAGAATGGACTTTCCCTTCTGAGCATAATGGAACATTCTAGCCTTGTTATAAACAGGCATTTTGATGTGCTCAACAGTCTGACTAATCTTGCTGCTCAACTGGTCGTACAGTTGAGCCTTAAGCATCGACTCTATAAAATCTATGGTTGACATTTCCGAAACAGAAACTAAAAAATATATACTTTTTTTTCTATTTTTTTTTTTCTTTTCTTTTTCTTTTTATCTTTCTAGGATATCTGCAAGCTTCTTGTCCACATGAAACATCCGGAGATCCATCGTCAGCTGGGTGTCACTCCTCCACGAGGGCTTTTACTCCATGGACCTCCAGGCTGTGGAAAGACGTTACTGGCCAACGCCATCGCTGGGGTAAAAAAATATCAATCTTTACGTTTTTTTTGTTTTTTTTAAGCTCGCATTTAAAATATCTCGGCTCGACCTTTACAGCCACAGGGCAGGGTAGGATGAGATTGCAACAAGAAATACAATATAGAGGATATAACAAGCGCTGATACGTGCAATGATTCTGTATGACTGCGAGATCCTGTTTCATGCTTACGCAATCTTCAGTGCAGGAAGCTAATTCCCGACGGTTGATGGGCACAAACTTCAACTACAAATCGCTATATATATATATATATATATATATATATATATATATTATATATTAAATATATGGATTATAACAATATACGTATTAGTACAATTTTGGTTATTCGGACTACATTTCTCATCTTGAGTGTTATCATCACAACGTTTCGGCCGATGTAATCTCTGGCCTTCTTCAGGTGCATCTTTTCAAAACTCGGGAATATTTCTCTGTCGAACTCGGGAATCTGGACGGAATTTCGAACGGAACCCTTTATTTAATCCACAGGGGTAGCATGCCTTCGTTCCGTCAGCCATGACCGGGTAGAAGTCTTCAGTAATTCGCAATTCTTCGTACCGCCCGCACTGAGGATTGAACCTTCAACCTTCAGATGACTGTCACTTAGGACTGAATTTTACTTAATACTATATCCACTGTGAATTACTGATGACTTTTCCCAGTCATGGCTGACAGAACGAGAACATGGATTAAATAAAGGGTTCTGTTCGAAATTCCGTCCAGATTTCCAAGTTCAATAGAAATATTCCTGAGTTCGAAACGGTACACCTGAAGAAGGCCGAAGGTTATAGCGGTTAAAACGTTGTGAGGATAATAACACTCAAGATGATAACATCAAGTTTGTGATGTTTTGAGACCGACTTTTGATTAAAAGCAAAAAAAAAAAAAATTTGTTACTCATTCTAGAATTGATTCGTGGATGTCGTCTCTTCATAGTTTTCTCATCCTTATAATCGGCTGTTTCTGCCTCATCGCGCCGGGATAAAATTTGGACTTTCTCTAAAATGTCTGACATTTGAATCATTCTAGTTTGACACAAGGCCAATCAATATTTTACGCAAATTTACTTCTATCTTGTTGATTGCCTTGTCATTTATCGAACCAGGGTTTTGCGTTAAATTTGATGATTCTGTTGTCACGAACGATATTCGGAGAATTTTTGTTTTGCATGTGAAATCTTTTTTTTTTTTGCATTATGAAATTTTTTTTTTTTTTGCATTATGAAATCTTTTTTTTTTTTACATGTGAAATTTTTTTTTTCTTTTTTTTTACATGTGAAATTTTTTTTTATTTTGCATGTGAAATTTTTTTTTTCTTTTTTTTTGCATGTGAAATTTTTTTTTTCTTTTTTTTTACATGTGAAATTTTTTTTTATTTTGCATGTGAAATTTTTTTTTTTTTACATGTGAAATTTTTTTTTTTTTGCATGTGAAATTTTTTTTCTTTTTTTTTTACATGTGAAATTTTTTTTTATTTTGCATGTGAAATTTTTTTTCTTTTTTTTTGCATGTGAAATTTTTTTTCTTTTTTTTTTACATGTGAAATTTTTTTTTATTTTGCATGTGAAATTTTTTTTCTTTTTTTTTGCATGTGAAATTTTTTTTTTTTTGCATGTGAAATTTTTTTTTTTTTGCATGTAAAATTTTTTTTTTTTGCATGTGAAATTTTTTTTTTCTCTTTGATTCATGATTCATCTTCGTCTTTGCTTGCAGGAACTTCAGTTACCATTTTTAAAACTGGCTGCAACAGAACTCGTATCCGGCGTGTCTGGTGAATCGGAACAGAAAATGAGGACCCTTTTTGAAAAAGCACGGGTAAGTTTGCAACGGGCAGAAATGAAAGGAAAGTTTGTTTTTGTTTTTTTTTTATTTTTTTTTTTTTAAATAATTTGTATATTTATCTTCTTTGTTAATATTCATTTTGATACCAGCTGGCTTTGCCAGTATGATACTGCTTAAAATTAGGGTCTAAGTTTTTGGGGGTCATCCTAAGTTGGGAGCTCTGTAGCGAGATATCTGTTTACGTTAGTTTTAAACTTATGCATGTCGGGGAAACAGGGAGCAGGGAGAGAGTTCCAAAGGCTGGCAGCTCAAGGAAAGAAGCTATTGGAGTAGTGTTTTATTTCCGTTTTTTCTTAAACAAATATGAAGAAATAATTGGATGAAAACGATTCTATGTAGATCAAAAATGATAATGGATTTATGAACAATTTTACAACGGGGAGAATTGCTATGAAATGAGGAGGGTTTTATTGTATCGTTGATCCTATACAGGTAACGTCTTCCAGTAAATTTTCTTGTTCTGTTATCGTCTGGTCAATCAAAGGGCAGATCAATCATGCTTCGAAATGTCTATTGGCTAGGGAATTAACTCTTGTACTCTAAAGTTATCTCCCTTCCCAACGACATTATTTCCGATAATGATGAGTTTTGTTTTCAATTTTCTTTGTTTATTTTATAGTTGAAAGCGCCGTGTGTGGTGTTCCTGGACGAAGTGGATGTCATTACTCCGAAAAGGGAAAACGCATCCAAGGATATGGAACGTCGGATTGTGGCCCAGCTTCTCGCGTGCCTAGATGGTTAGTAACGTTGATGGCTAAGTTTTTCGTCGGGGTCTGCAAGTGAACATCATCATCATCATCACCCCCCCCTCCTCCTCCTCCTGTGACAAAGTATCCGGGGCCTATGGGGATCGGGTACCTTAGTTACGCGCTAGTATGCATCTTAGTGATGATGCTAGGCCCTGCGTAGAGACAAAGTGGAGATATAAAACTAGTATATATTCGACATGAAATCAGCTATTCAAACAGTGGTTTAAGGCGCCGGGTTGTCTAAGGAAAGTCATGTATGTTGTCAAACTTGATCGCCGTTACAACAGGTGGATATCAACAGTTTCAACGTGGGAGTTGGACGAGACAAGATCGACAAAGTCATCATCATCATCATCGTTGCCTAGAGGAATTTTGATCGACATATTTTTTCCATTGCCACTACAACGATCGGCTGAAGAGTGTTCACGGTCTGGCAAGATTCGGTGCGGAGACGCGTGTGGGGTACCTGTTATACTCCTATATTTTTTATTAAAAAATTTGTCGTAGTGTTGGTGTTGGGCCGTGGCGGTACTCGTTTTGTATACTCGTCCCGGAACGGGCCGTGGCAGTTCTCGTTTAAACACTCGTCATTTTTTTAACACCAAAAATCATATAAGTTGCATACCTTCAAATTTCTCGCACCTTCAATCTTTCCTCGTCGCGTGTGTCGTCCAGTGGTTGAATTATTTCTTCTTTCTTTCTGCCGTGAACCACGCCGCTGCAACAAAAAGCTTCATGACCGACTCACTAAACAACAATCTTTTTAAACTTTTAAGTACTGTTTTATTTGGCGTTAGTTATCCGTCGGCTTGGAGATATCCACTAACGTCGAGAGAAAGACCAAATTACTGCTTTCGTAATCACGTATCAATTAAGTCCTTAGCCATTCGTGGAGGGGGAAAAGAGATCTTTCGCCTGTATTTTCTTAGGGAATTAATTCCCCTAATCATGTTGCAGACTACATCGTGAAACGCGTCCGTTTGGCTCGCCTCCAAAACCCAGACTAGCAAAACCTCAGCTTCCCACGCAAAAGCCTGTGACGTCACAGAGCCTCTATGTGCAGGTGCATATTGACCCTTGATCTGAGGTCTCATCAATGTGGTGACCCTGTCACGTCTGTGAGCTCCGACTGTGAGAACAGCCCTTATTCTGCACTCGACTGTACGGGTCCACCCGCACTAAATCGCGCAAGCCAAACCAACGATTTCCAACAGATACGCCCACCTCAAGATGTGTCCGTTCCCACAGGGCCATTATCCATGCAGCATTAAATAACATCAGATGAACACCTTTGGATACGACATACATTAATAGAATAATATAATATAAAGCGTGTTTATTTTTTGTTTACTTAAGCCAGGCTTTTCAAAGATTGGAATCTTATCAGAGGAATTATATAGATAGATAAGTTGGCAGGGGAATAACCAAAAATCGAAATTTTTTTAAAAATTTGAGAAGATAATAAAAAGTGGATGTGAGTGTGTGAGAAGGTTGCTGAAATGCAAAATATGTCAGATAGAAATCTTTTACAATATTTTGAACTCAAATCCTTAGAAATTTCTTTACTGGGGTCCATGGAAGTTATTAAGATGGCCTCAAATCTTCAACGTACATCCTAACCAGCTTTTTCTCTACAGCGGAACCACATATCATTCTATTAGATTTACAATATTTTTACCACATTTGACGCAGTTTCCACAAACTTTTGACGGTGAATTTGTTTGTCTTTCCATTCTTAACCTTTTCCTGACTGGACATTTTGTCGCTGGACGTTTTGTCACTGGACATTTTGTCACTGGACGTTTTTCTATCTGGACATATTCTGCATTTTGACAACCTTCTCACGCACTTACATCCATTTTCTATTATCTTCTCAAATTTTTTGAATTTTGGCTACTTCCCTGCCAACTTACTATGTAATTCCTCTGATGATAAGTTTCCAATCTTTGAAAAGCCTGACTTAAGGAAAGAAAAATTAAACATGCTTTTATTGAATACACCTTGAATTGAACACCTGAGGATGAAATAGATTTGTCATTGTTACATTCTTTATTTCTCTTCTTTCATTTCTCTATATAATTGCTCTATCCTGTATATTGAGCTTAAATCATTTCACGGTAGGTTCAAATTTCTAAAAGTATACACCCTACTTTTAGTTTAATACCTTTATATATATATGTGTGTGTGTGTGTGTGTATTTCTATTTAAAATTTTTAGGATAGTGTGAGAAGTTTTCTAGAACGGTAGAGGGAGGTCACCTTCTTTGCAGCAGCCTTGGCAATATCTTCTCTGCATTTGTTTCAATTCATGTGAATGTTAGGCTGAGGAGCTTGAATGTTGGACCTCTAAGGTGGGGTGCTATTAGCCATGGCAATCGAAGAAACGGAAATCAATTTTGTAACTTAAATTTTATTTTAAAAAATTAGTTAGTGAAAAAAGAATTTTTTTTAAAGTTTGATTTCGATCGATCGATCGTAAAGAACAAATAATAATGTGGAACTTCTACGTGTGTTTTGCTGAAGTCAAGGGTAATAATTCGTTACATGATTACTACCCTTTAATGTTTCAGAATATTCTTTGAGTAAAGATTAAAATATAAAAATAAAAAAATTTAAATTTAAGAAATAGAATAAATTTTAAATAAAAAAAAAATAAATGAATCAAATAAAAAATGGCAATTGCTGTCAAATATCAAACAGCGAAAGTAATATATTGATTAGAGAGAGAGAGAAAGAAAAAGAGAAAAAGAGAGAGAGATCGAATATGAATATAAACACCAGGTATTTTGACAGGTTAGTATATGGTTGGGTTGAAGGAATTAGAAAATCAAAACGAGGCAAGGAGATAAATTCCCGAAACAGTTTTTCATGGTAAACAACTGATGATCCCTTAAAATAGTGTTAGAAACTAACTAATATAATAACTGTAAAAAATAAATTGACTTACATGAGTGATTTTCCACTGGAAGACTTGAGACTATAAGTTTTTTTTTTTATATATATTTTTTTTTTTTATATAGTTTTAATGGTTGAGAAACTTCCGAGACTATATATATATAGAGAGAGAGAATGGTAGTTTGCTTGAAGCATTGCTGGGAATAGTAGTAGTATGTTTTTAAAAGGCTGTGGGCAATGCAAATTCCGGGTAAGATGTAAGCTGGAAGGAACAAAAATAATAAATCGAATACGAAATGTGACTTACTATTTATTTTTTCTTAAAATCTTACATAACAGCAGGTGTGATGTCCGGATGATTATAAAAATCATTTATTTAATATTTCGGGAAAGGAAACTTCCGTTTGTCAAATATAATAAACACCAGAGGAAATTGTTTTGCTGAAGTCAAGGGTAATAATTCATTACATGATTACTTCCCTTTAATGTTCTTTGAGTAAAGGAAAATGTTTCTGCTATAACAGTTTTTCTTAGCCGGAATGAGTATTTAAAAAAAAGAATTGAAGCAAAATAAAAGATAGATACGTGCCTGTTCGTTTTACCTGCATTCTGATGCGTAATTAGTGATTAAATATTTGATCCGTTTTTTGTGCAGATTTGAACGATGAAAAAAAATCCCCAGAAAGTGTGATGGTAATTGGAGCGACAAATCGTCCAGATTCGTTGGATCCAGCACTTCGGCGAGCTGGCAGATTCGATCGGGAAATCTGCATGGGCATTCCAGATGAAAAAGCACGCAAAAGGTATGTACCTATTTATTATTATAAGGGGGTCTGTTCTCCAGCCTCTAACTAAAGGGAAGTAACTCTGATTTTTTTTTCAATGAGTTAATTCCTTTATGCCGACTCATTCCTCGAGGAATCGACATAAGTAAGGGAGAGTTGTCTCTATGTGTGTCCAGAGAAAGGAATAACGGAATGGGTGCATGTTCACTGTTTCGGCCAGACGGAAAAATTATTTGTGTGTGAAAACAATATTATGTACTTATTCAGTGGTATTTTATTGTTCAATGTTGAAAATATTAGGAAAAAATTATCCAGTAGAACTTTAATTACAAATATTTTTCCATTTTCCGTATCGTAAAAGTCACTTCGATGACTATGCCTCCATCTTGTTTTGTTGGACACAAGTCAAGGGCAGATAATAACGCGAAGGGCAGATAATCACATAATTTTTAATAGAAATACTAAATCTAACCCTAACCCCTAACCCTTTTCTTGTTTTCTGTTTTTTAAAAAATGCGGATTATCTGCCCTTGCAAATTATCTGCCCTTGAATTGTGTTCAACAAAACAAGATGGAGGCATAGTCATCGAAGTGACTTGTACGATACGGAAAATGTAAAAATATTTGTAATTAAAGTTCTACTCGATAATTTTTCCTACTTTTTCCAACATTGAACAATAAAATACCAGTACATGAGTAAGTACATGATATTGTTTTCACAAATAAATAATTTTTCCGTCTGGCCGAAACAGTGAACAAGCACCACGGAATGTTAATCGCCTAATCTGTAAGCGAGTTTTTTTTTTTTTTTTTTTTTTAACGTATTACGCAGCAATGATAAGAAGTAAAATAGGTGAATGTCTAACGTGAAAAGCAGAACACAAACGTGAGTGGAGAAGAAAGAGTTGGGTGGGGAGAGAGTAGGGGAAAAGAAACTGAAATTTGGAGAATACTTTTTTTTATATAACTAGCAAAAATTTGCTGTTTTAATACCTCATTGTAATACAGCTTAATATTCCAGTAGATTTTTTCCAAGAATTGAAGGCTTGTGGAACTCTCTTCCTGCTGACTGTTTTCCTCCTACATATAACTTTGGTCTTTTCACGACTAAGGCCAATAGGCATCTCCTGTCTTTGCGATAATCATATTTGTTCGGTGGAGAGTATTGATTTACTCCTCTCCAGGAGTTAGGCACAAGGCCAGTTTTTATCTTACTCCCACAAGTAAGATGTGACCCAAGGTCGGGTCGGGAAAGTGAGGTTTAAAAATTGCCTGGGCAGCCCGTCGGCATTCCCCGGTAGGGGCGCCTCAGACAGTAAGCAATAAACTTACTCCTCCCCAAAGAGGGGAGGCAAAGCCTGGGAGGGTGGACCTCCTAGAACTGCACAGGACAGACCCATAGACCGGCGGAATCAAGCCCCGAAGGCCAAGACAATACCGGTCTATAGGGTGCAGTATCCATCGGAACAGATACTACACTTTGATCTTAGCCAAAAGGCCAAGTCGGTGGAGAGTAAGACGACTCAAAGAAGCAGTGCATATGTTAGGCGACAATGACCTCCTAAGCAGACCTAGTATAGAATTCAATACAATATGGGAACCTATAATCATAAATAATAGATAAGTAGTGATCTATAGTGATGAGTAGTTAGATCAAAAACAAGAATAGGTTTAAGGCTCCACAAATTCATACTAGAATTGGCGCAGTGGATATAGTACTAAGTAAAATTAATTTCTAAGTGACAGTCATCTGAAGGTTGAAGGTTCAATCCTCAGTGCGGGCGATACGAAGAATTGCGAATTACTGAAGACTTCTTCCCAGTCATGGCAGATGGAACGAGGGCATACTACCCCCGTGGATTTAATAAATGGTTCCGTTCAAAATTCCGTCCGAGTTCGACAGAAAGATTCCCGAGTTCGACAAGGTACACCTGAAGAAGGTCGGAGGTTACATCGGCCGAAACGTTGTGATAAACACACCCAAGATGAGAACAGTAGTCCGAATATACCAAATTCTACATATTTGTTCTTGTTAGCTCTTTACATCAAGTGGCTTCATGCCTTGTCTGGAGCGATTTCAATGAAAAAAATATTAACTTAAAATCTTTAATTTTTGATAAATGTTTTTTTATTTTGTGATAAGAATGTTTTCAAAATTTATTTAATTTTATCATATTATTTTTTAAATTATTTTTTATTTTATTTAATTTTATTTAATTTTTTATTTTTAATTTATTTAATTTAATTTTATTTAATTATTTTTTTAATTTATTTGATTTTATTTTATTTGATTTTATTTTATTAAATTATTTTTTTAAAATTTATTTTATTTAATTTTATTTGATTTTATTAAATTAAGTTAATTTAATTTTAATTATTTTTAAAAAAATTATTTTATTTTATTTAATTTATTAGAATTTTACAGGTGTTGTGCCGAAATTTAAAACTCTCCCAAGATTTTGATTTTGATAAACTGGCACACCTTTCTCCGGGATTTGTCGGAGCTGATTTGGCAGCACTTGCTCGAGAAGCAGCCATGAGCGCTGTGTCAAGGTACGTACGTCAAATGTCGTAAAACAAAAAGAAATGTTTAAATTTTATTTTTATATGACTTACTAGTTTGCATCCGCGGTGTTGCCGGAACTAATGAGAGTCCCCGGCATTGCCCTGGAACTAATGAGAGTCCCCGGCATTGCCCTGGAACTAATGAGAATTCCCCCCTGGAACTAATGAGTCCCCGGCAATGCCCGGGAACTAATGAGTCCCCGGCAATGCCCGGGAACTAATGAGTGCCCGGGAACTAATGAGTCCCCGGCAATGCCCGGGAACTAATGAGTCCCCGGCATTGCCCGGGAACTAATGAGAGTCCCCGGCATTGCCCTGGAACTAATGAGAATCCCCGGCAATGCCCTGGAACTAATGAGAATCCCCTACATTGCCCAGGAACTAATAAGAATCCCAGGCAATGCCCGGAAAGTAATGAGAATTCTGTGTGCTACTGTTCTCAACCCTGAACTGCATAATATCATGTTTATCATATTATATCTTCTATTCATTTAACGTCACTTTCCCCTTGTTCAGGGGTCAGACATTTTCTGATATTACTCAAGCCCACATCAGCAAGTTCATCGGAGCACATTCCAAAACAAGGACAAGGATGCAACATTGTAGCGATGGGACTGGAGCTTGGTGGATAGTGAGGAACCTATTAGATAAGAAACTCTTTTTTAAACGAGGGAGAGACTAGTGGTTGGTGCACCAGCTCAGATGTATCAACAATATTCCACGCATAGGCGGATGGTGGTTGTGTCGAGATATAGGATACTATCAGGTGTGAGAAGGTTTCTAGCACGGTAAAGAGAGCCCACCTTCTTTGCAGCAGTCTTGGCAATGTCTTCAATGTATTTGTTCCAATTCATGTTACCTATAAATGTTAGGCCAAGGAGTTTGAACGTTGGACTCTCAGGTAGGGTGTTATTTGCCATGGCGATCGGTGGTTGAAGAGGTTTCTTGTAGTTGTTGAAGGAAACGAGTTCCAGAGGCCGGCAGCTCTAGGAAGAAGCTAACTTACGGCAAATATACTTCTTCTGATTTATTTTTTGAACAGGGTTAGGGTTAATACTAGTCATACGTACATATGTCACGTGACACTGTATGTGTTGCAAGATATATATATATATATATAGTCTCGGAAGTTTCTCAACCGTTAAAACTATATTAAAAAAAAAAAACTTATAGTCCCAAGTCTTTCAGTGGAAAATCACTCATGTAAGTCAATTTATTTTTAACAGTTATTATATTAGTTTGTTTCTAACACTATTTTAAGGGATCATCAGTTGTTTACCATGAAAAACTGTTTCGGGAATTTAAAAACAAGACAGTATTTAATTTCATGGCTTCCCAGCAGAGTTGATCAGACCCTACTTCCCTTAAAAGACAAAAACATAAACGTTCCTTATACTAAATCTACGTTTTGTTCCATATAAATGTTTTGCTAACTTATATTAGTTATTTAAAAAAAATAAAAAATAAAAATTTTTCTTTACCTGTGCTATTCGTCTGTCTAATAAAATTTATTCGTTACTTACAAAATTTATGCATTTTAAAGTGTTTGGACGAATCTATATATATATATATATTTTTTTTTTATATTCTATATATATATATATATATATATTTATATTCTATATATATATATATATATATATATATATTTATATTCTATATATATATATATATATATATATATATATTAGTACTTCATGTTAATTGGTTAACTAGCAAGCCATGTATATAAAAACACCTGACAAAAATAACTCCATGCATTTAGCCTGACGATTCCCCCCGGGAATGAAACACGGGAGCCTCTGTGTAGCTTGATTGCCATATATATTTTCACTGCTTACTATATATATATATATATATATATATATATTTTTTTTTTTAATTGGTTTCTTTAAGAAAATATTTACATTTATGGAAAGAAAATTCAATGAAATAATGTTATCTAAAGAAAAAATCGATTCTGCTATAAAATCAATCGGACATCTTCATCTTACGAATAGTCGCCATCTTCTTCATCTGATTTATTTTTGATTAGTCCTCTATAAGAGGATGGGGTCTGCCAGTCAAACCCTCGAAAATGCGTATCTCCCTCCACTTGCATCCCGAACCAAAAAGAGAAAGACAGACTATTCTTTTTTTGTTTTATTTTTTCTTCCTGTTATCTGAGCTCGCTTCCTGAAAAGCCGTGTAGCCCATAATCGTACACATCTTATTTCGTATTTTCAGGGTTTTTAATTCTTTGGAAAAACAGCAACGCATAGACGGCGCCACTAACAACCAAGAAAAAGATGTTGACGGAAATTCCACGGACCCCATGGTTGGGAATAGTGAAGAATTGTCAGCCAATCAGCCAGAAGTTGTCGAGGATTCCCTTTCTTCAGAATTGATATCAAGTCAGTAACATTTCATTTTTTTTTTTTTTTTCGGAAAAAAAAAAAATTCTTTAATAATAATAAAAAAAAAAAAATAATTCTTTAATAATAATAAAAAAAAATAATTCTTTAATAATAATAATAAAAAAAAAAAATTAAAAAACCTCTACATCATCAGCATCATCATCAGTTTAATGTCTGTTTGACATGCTGGCTTTAAGAAATTGACTTCCAAACTAACCTATCACTGACCAGGTCTTTATTTATCCGTCTTTCTCTTAAATCCATCCGTATCACTTCCTCCCATGTTTTCCCTTGGCCTTCCCCTGTGAACTGAACCTGCTACCTCAACTGGTGTACATCTATTAACTCAACAACTCTCATCCATTCTTTCGATTTTTCTTTCGATTTTTCTTTCGATTTTTCTTTCGATTTGTCTTTCAATTTTTCTTTCAATTTTTCTTTCGATTTTTCTTTCAATTTTTCTTTCACATATTCTTTCACATATTCTTTCACATATTCTTTCACATATTCTTTCGATTTTTCTTTCAATTTTTCTTAGAATGTTTCTTTCGATTTTTCTTTCACATATTCTTTCACATATTCTTTCACATATTCTTTCGATTTTTCTTTCAATTTTTCTTAGAATGTTTCTTTCGATTTTTCTTTCACATATTCTTTAAATTTTTCTTTCACATATTCTATGTAGAGAATTTTGCGAAACAGTAGCAGGTTGAAGTCACAGGAGAAGGCTAAAGAAAACATGGGAGGGAGTGATAAGGATGGACTTGAGAGAAAAAGGGATAGATAAAGACCTGGCCAGAGATAGGTTATTTTGGAAGTTGTTATAAACCATGTAATTTAGGTTATAATAATTAATAACTCGTAAAACAACATGGATGACTTTTCAACAGAAAGGTTTAACAGATTTATTAAAAGTGTAATTAGAATGAAATGAGTTATTTAGCCGCTGTAACGCGAGATGAAATATCTGCCAATCTGCTCCGTGGTCAATGTTTACTTTTCACTCGGTAAGCCACTCGATAAGGGGCGATCACTCGTTAATGATCCAAGGGATATAATTCCGTTTTTCTTTAGTTATTCCTAACAGAAGTCAATTTCTAAAAGCTGTCCAACACATGCCAGCATGTAAAACGGATGTTAAACCGATGATAATGATGATGAATCTGTCTGTCTCATTAACCTTTATCCTCGAGTGGCTTTTGGCCTTGATGAGTGGTGATTCATTAGTAAATTGTTTTTTTTTTTTTATTTGATTAAAGGGTACTCTTATAGATGACGCACCATGTTTCCGTGACTTCGCGTCGTTAACGTTCGGGCAGGTCTCGGACGCACCCGAGAGTTGACGAGGCCAAAATGGGACGAAAACTGCCAAACGCTAAATTGAAGACTGGCAGCCGAAAAATTACGACGAAGGAAAATCAAACTAAAATACATATATACAAATAAAGAACGAACAAACAACTGTTATTAATTAGATGTTTATTTTTTGTTCTTTTTTGTAAAAGGAACCATTGTTAATTAATTTTTTTCTTTTTAACATTATCTCATTTAGGGATAGAGTTAGTTTTTTGCTAAAAGTGACCGTTATTGACAGAACTCAATGAGTCTACCAAGAGATTCAACATGCTGACACAGATCGTAGAAATTACTTCTTTTTTTTTTTTTTTTTTTTTTTTTAAACTTTCTGCAGATCGTAGAAATTAATTTCTTCCAAAAGTTATCGTCTGCTTGCTGCAATCTGATTCGTTAATAGTTTTATCAACTCTCGGGCGCTGCTTCTGAGACCTTCCCGAACGTTGACGACGCGACGCGAAGTCACCGAAACGCGGTGCGTTCTCTATAAGAGTACCGAAATTCTTTCATTGTTCGACTATTGTATTTATTATACGTTTTGAGCGTCGCAAATCAATGTTAATTTGCTTCAAACGTTTTTATCTTTAATAATTAAAAAACATAAAATCGACGCTGCTTACGCTTTTATGCTGGTTTGATCAGCCCCGTCCGCGTTCCCCGCAAGGGTCATCTCACTAACCCAAGTCGGAAACCTTTAAAAATGAAAATATTTTTCGTATTATTAAAGATAAAGATATGTTCAATAAAGAATTTTTTTTTTTTTTATTATTAAAGAATTTTTTTTTTTATATTAAAGAATTTTTTTTTATTATTAAAGAATTTTTTTTATTACTATTAAAGAATTTTTTTTTTTTATTATTAAAGAATTTTTTTTTTTTCTTTATTATTAAAGAATTTTTTTTTTATATTAAAGAATTTGTTTTTTATATTAAAGAATTTTCTTTTTATTATTATTAAAGAATTTTTTTTATTATTATTATTAAAGAATTTTTTTTTATTATTATTAAAGAATTTTTTTTTATTATTATTAAAGAATTTTTTTTATTATTAAAGAATTTTTTAATAATAATAAAAAAAAAATTCTTTAATAATAATAAATTATTAAAGATTTTTTTTTTTTTATTGTTAAAGAATTTTTTTTTTTCTTTATTGTTAAAGAATTTTTTTTTTATTAAAGAATTTTTCTTTTATTATTATTAAAGAATTTCAGCGTTCTAAATTCTCTTTTCATTTTTTTCTTACTGAAACCTAGTTTTCTCAGTGAAACCTAGTTATCCCCCCCCCCTGGCATTATCAACCCCTTTGACATGAGCGCCCCCACAAATTGCCTATCGCCTTTGTCGAGAGAAACAGCTGCCAGTCTCTCAGACGTGGTGGTGGTAGTAGTAGCAGTCGTAGCGATGTTCTTCTTTTCGTCTTCTTTCTCTTTGTGGTTGGAAGTAATTAAAAAGAACACCAAATAACCCCATTATTTGCCTCTGGGATTTGGTTCATTGTTGTTGGAAGCAAAACCCGGCCAGCAAGGGTTGAGGACATGCGTTGCATGGAGAGAAATTATATTAGAATGATACATATGATGTATGCGTAATGTGAGTATTGACGACAGGGTTAGATCTGATGAGCTCAGAGGAAGAATTAGCCTGGACAGGATAAGATGATGTGTGCAGAACAGGAGACTTTGATGGTTTGGCATCGTTGAAAGAATGGATGAAAATTCTTGGGTTAGTAGATGTTGAACAGTTGCGGTAGCAGGTTCAGTTCACTAAAGAAGAAGGCCAAGGAAGACATGGCAGGAAGTGATGAGAATGAACTTGAGAAAAAGAGGGATAAATAAAACTAACTCTATCCCTAACCCTAAATGAGAAAATGTTAAAAAGAAAAAAACTTTGAAAAAAAAAAAAAATTGGTTAAAAGTGGTTTCGTTGTTTGTTATATATATCAAAAAAAATCATCTTTTGAAACTTTTCGGTGCACAAAAAAAAAAAAAAAATTTATTTAAAAAACATTTGATTAACAATGGTTCCTTTGACAAAAAAGAACAAAAATAAACATCTAATTAATAACAGTTGTGTATTCTTTATTTTTATATATGTATTTTAGTTTGAATTTCTTCGTTGTAATTTATCGGCTGCCTGTCTTCACTTTAGCGTTTGGAAGTTTTCGGCCAATTATTTGCCTCTGGGATTTGGTTTTCATTGTTGTTGGAAGCAAAACAAATAGAAGAATATAAGAAGAACCGGTGACAAAACCATAAGTCTTATGAGAACAATAAAATAACTTTTCTCAAAGAAAGAAAACTTTTCTTTAAAAATGTTAAGTACTTAATTAAAAAATCAAAAAAATCAACTTACCATATTTAACAGTTCCGGCCCTTTCACCGAAATAAAATTAATACCAGACTCATTCGCAATAGCCTGAAATAATATAAAAATAAAAACAGGTGCTTAAAGGTGGGATTGAACTCGCAGACTCTGGATCTTGCTCATTTGTTCGTCAGACCGTGTCTATCAGACGTGTGTAGGCAGTGTGATTATGTATGGAAGTCAAACCTGGCCAGTGTGGGTTGAGGACATGCGTTGCATGAAGAGAAATGATATGAGAATGATACGATGGATATGTTATGTTAGTTTTAAAGATAAACTTAGATCTGATGACCTCAGAGGAAGATTAATCCGGACAGTATTAGAGATAGGTGTGCAGGGTGGAGCAGGTGCTAGTGTGATTGCAAGAATCTAGAGTGGATGGCGTAAGTTCAGGAAACTTCTGTCATCACTAACCAGCAGAGCGTTACCATTTTCGACCAGGGGAAGCGTTTTTCAGGCAAATTCATCCAGTATTTATTTAATTAAAAACGATTGTCTATTTCATAAGTAAAAATATCTAAAAAAAACAACAAAAAAAACGATTTTATCATTTTTTAGCCATTTTTGTTAAACGTCTATCAGACGTGTGTACGCAGTGTGATTATGTATGGAAGTCAAACTTGCCCAGTGTGGGTTGAGGACATGCGTTGCATGAAGAGAAATTATATGAGAATGATACGGTGGATGCGTAATGTGACTCTTAAATATAGGGTTAGTTCTGATAAGCTCAGAGAAAGATTAAACCTGGACAGTATAAGAAGATGTTTGCAGAACAGGAGACTTTGATGGTTTGGCCGCGTTGAAAGAATGGATGGCAGTTCTTGGGTTAGTAGATGTAGAACAGTTGTGGTAGCAGGTTCAGTTCACAAAAGAAGAAGGCCAAGGAAGACATGGCAGAAACTTGTGTACTCTGTGACTTTATGTTCATATTCCTCATTATGAACAACTGCCCACGTTTAAGCATAAACACGTGGTTGTTTCGCAGTAGTGGTGACAGTGGCAGTCGGAGAGATGGTGTCCTTTTTTTTTTATTCTCTTAATGGCTGTAATACTAGAAGCAATTAAAAAGAACAACAAATGAGCTCCTGGATAGAACGTAACCGATCTAAGGGAGATAACTTTAACTTTCTTAAACGCTGCTATTCCAAATAGGGTTGGGACGTAATGGGTGAAAGTTAGGGGTGGGACGTAATGGGTGAAAGTTAGGGGTGGGACGTAATGGGTGAAAGTTAGGGGTGGGACGTAATGGGTGAAAGTTAGGGGTGGAACGTAATGGGTGAAAGTTAGGGGTGGGACGTAATGGGTGAAAGTTAGGGGTGGGACGTAATGGGTGAAAGTTAGGGGTGGGACGTAATGGGAGAAAAATTAGGGGTGGGACGTAATGGGTGAAAATTAGGGGTGGGACGTAATGGGAGAAAAATTAGGGGTGGGACGTAATGGGTGAAAATTAGGGGTGGGACGTAATGGGTGAAAATTAGGGGTGGGACGTAATGGGTGAAAATTAGGGGTGGGGCGTAATGGGTGAAAATTAGGGGTGGGGCGTAATGGGTGAAAATTAGGGGTGGGACGTAATGGGTGAAAATTAGGGGTGGGACGTAATGGGTGAAAATTAGGGGTGGGGCGTAATGGGTGAAAATTAGGGGTGGGGCGTAATGGGTGAAAATTAGGGGTGGGACGTAATGGGTGAACATTTCAGATTCATGCGAGTAGTATTTTTTTGTGTTCATTTATACATAAATAACACTAAACAATCAAACATTTAGAAAATTTTACAAAATTCAGAAGGTGCAGGCCACTAGTTTTTGGCTATTTTACATTCATGAAAACCCTTTCACAGCCTGAAAATGGTCCTAAATTAAAGTACTATATCAGATTTAACCATCTATATCCATTCATAGCTTTTGAGGATGTTTTAGGACCTGCAATGTCGCATGAATCCCCTTTTTCACCGAAAAATGATGGATTTTGAGTCCCGTGGAGCCCTAACGGCTATTTTTGGCCTGCACCTTCTGAATTTTGCAAAATTTTCAAAATGTTTTCATTTATACATAAATAACACTAAACAGTGTTATTTATGTATAAATGAACGCAAAAAAATACTACTCGCATGAATCTGAAATTTTTACCCAGTACGTCCCACCCCTATTCCAAATTCGTAAACGCTGAAACTTTGACACGCAAGGGAGATAACTTTTTTTATCGCTGTAAAAAATTTTTTTATTGTCTTTAACACAAAGAGAGACAGACAGAGAGAAAGAAAAGGAGAGAGAGAGAAAGGGAGAGTGTGAGGAGAGAAAGAGAGGAGATGAATAGTTCTCGCTACATAAATCGCTCTTCGCCTGCCGTCTGTATGCTTTATGTACCCGTTACGGAATGAATATATCGTGGCGCTCCTGGATAGAACGTAACCAAGGGAGATAACTCTAATTTTCTTAAACGCCGCTATTCCGAATTCGTAGACGCTGAAACTTTGGAAAGCAAGGGAGATAACTTTTTCATCGCTGCAAAAAAATGTTACCGTCTTTTACACAAGAAAGAAAATGCAACGGTAATTTTTAATAAAGTCTTCGTTTTTAATTGTCACAAGGAGAACTTTTGGTTATGCGAAGGACATGGAGGACTGCTGGCTTCCGGTGAAAAAAAGCTTGAAGAAGGTGTGTACGGATGCCTGAAAGTGATACAACAATTATTTTTTTTTCATATTAATTTCAGAGTTTTCTTTCATCATAATCTAATAATTAACATAATACAGACTATTTGAAAAATAATTTATTTGTTTTTATTTGATTGTTTTGAAAACATTTTTTTTAATAATAGTGAAAACCTTTTTTCTTGGAAATGGAGTAACTTCCGGAATCAAACTTTTTTCTTAGAAATGGAAATGCCCTAACCCTCCCCAAAAATATAATTTTCCCTAAATATTTCCCAAAAAACATTAAATAAAAACAAAAGCATATTCCGGTGCTCAAAAACATTATTTCTTGAAAAAAAAAAGATTATTCTATTTTGTTTGTTTTCTTCAACAAAAATTTTTTTTAAGTTTTGAAAACAATCAAATAACTTATTTTTCAAATAGTCTATATTATGTTAATTATTAGATTATGATGAAAGAAAAGTCTGAAATTAATATGAAAAGAAGAAAAGTCTGAAATTAATATGAAAAGAAGAAAAGTCTGAAATTAATATGAATAAAAGAAAAGTCTGAAATTAATATGAATAAAAGAAAAGTCTGAAATTAATATGAATAAAAGAAAAGTCTGAAATTAATATGAATAAAAAAAAATTTAAAAAAATTGTATCACTTTCAGGCATCCGTACACACTTTCTTCAAGCTTTTTCCACCGGAAGCCAGCGTTCCTCCGTGTACTTTGCATCTGCCGAACTTTTAAACACTTTTATTTACACGTCACAAAAAAAAAATCTCATAATTGTTATGAAGTTTGTGACATTTACAAAAACAGTCGCATTTTCTTTCTTTGTGTTACAAACCGTAACAGTTTTTTTTATTAATTGTTATAAAGTTTGCGACATGTAAATAAAAGTGCTTAAAAGTTATCCTTGTGACAATTAAAAAAAAAAAACGGAGACTTTATTAAAAATTACTCTCGCATTTTCTTTCTTTTTGTTAAACGCCGTAACATTTTTTGCAGCGATTAAAAAGTTATCTCCCTTGCATGCCAAAGTTTCAGCGTCTACGAATTTGGAATAGCAGCGTGTAAAAAAAGTTAAGAGTTCTCTCCTTCGGTTACGTTCTATCTAGAATTCGCCCAACAAATAACTCCAGTACCTGCTCTGGTGCTTGATTAGATACAAAAATGACCTGAAAATCTTTTTCAAGCAAAAAATCGAGATAAGTCGTGACCTTCGTAGTTATCTCCCTTTACTTTGTCCGCATTATCTAAATAAATAAATGCGAAAGTTTTTATTTTATTTATCTTTCCTATATATTACCATCACGTGTACCAGATGGCTACCTGATCTTTCTGTCTTGTTCTCTGTCGAGCTGAGGTATGGTGCTGTGTAGTCCTAGGAGGTCCACCCTCCCAGGCTTTACCTCCTCGCCCTTTGAGAAGGGTGCTAGTTTAGGAGTGAATCCTGTACGTACAAATATATAGACATACACACATACCTAACTTTATATAAATAGAGATAGATATCTTTAACTTTTTTTCGGTACTTCTTCAGATTAGGACCCAAGCTAACTTTAACCCTAACCTTGACCCCCTAATTAATTAATTAACTAACTAATTAATTCTCACTAAATAAAAATGGATCCAGAATTACACCACCGAAGCTATCGCTTGATTTGATAGTATCGAAAATAAAGATAGAAATAAATGGGAGGGTGGACCTCTTAGCAATAAACTAACCCCTTCTCAAAGCGTGAGAAGGCAAAGCCTGGGAGGGTGGACTTCCTAGAACTGCACAGGACGGACAACCGACAGACCGGCGTCATCAAGACCCGAAGGCAAAGACGATACCGGTCTATAGGATGTAGTATCCATCGGAACAGATACTACACGTTGATCCTGGCGTGGACAGTATTGAGAAGCGGTCTGTTGTAGTCAGCCTTACGCATGACTTTTTCGTTTTTCTTTCCTTTCTGTCCACGAGATTCGTAGAATTCTTCTTAGAAACCATTTCTCCGTTGCTTCTAAACGACTTTCAGCCACTTTCGACAATCTCCAACATTCGCACCCGTAAAGTAGGATTGACCACACGTACGCCTTCAAGATTCTGAGTTTTGCGGTCATTTTTCTGTTTTGAAAGATGCCCTCAATGCTATGGAAAGCGGAGTTTGCCATTGCGATTCGTTTCTTGATTTCCGCGTCACTTTTACCAACGCCATTGCTATTTAATATTTAAGCGTAACAGACCGCATACGGCATAATCACGTTGACCCACCGGTTCCCGTTAGATCACCGAAGTTAAGCAACGTTGAGCCTGGCCAGTACCAGATGGGTGACCATTTGGGAATACCACGAACTGTATCTGGAAGGATAGCGACACAATATTATTTGAAATTGCGACGAAATAACTCTGGGGGTATTTCATATCAAAATCAGGAGACTTTAAACCTGAATATGATAGGCATCATCACGTTGACCCACCGGTTCTCGTTAGATCACCGAAGTTAAGCAACATTGAGCCTGGTCAGTACCAGATGGGTGACCATTTGGTAATAACAGGTGCTGTATGGGAGTCTAGATAGCAATGGCTACCTGCCAGACCTGATCTTTTTGTCTTGACACCTACATGGTAACTGGAAACAAGTTTCAGAGTTGCTATGCTGGTTACGAAGACCTGAACGGGTCACGCTGGGGTCCCACCCTTTTTTAATTAAAAAAAAAAATATTTTTTTTGTTATTATTATTACTTCTATCTGGAGTCTTCAGCAAAAATGACTTTAATATAATACTCTGTTAGATAAGTTCTGAGAGTCGTAATATAAAAAGTATATTATCAAAATTAACATGAAAAAAAATGTATTAATCAGTAATATAACCACCATGTTAATTAATTACACGCTCACAATGACGTCATCATTTTTCTACTTGCTCATGATATTCATCTTCTGGAATGTCTCTTAGCACTCACAGCGCCTCAATCTTCATCGCCTCGGAATTATGAAATGTAGTTTTCCGTAGTTCTGTCTTCAGTTTATGGAACAACCAGCGGTCGCATATGTTGAGATCAGGTGAATAGGGGCTCTGCTTCAATGTAACAATTCCTCGACTTTCGAAAAATGAACTGGTCTCACGTGAAACATGACAGTGTGCATTGTCATGTTGCCATTCAAAAGCACGGATATTAATTGGATTTTTCCTCAAATTTCGCCACTTCGTACCACAATCACGAACAAGCTCTATGTTACCAGCACTATTGAGATAAGTTGTACACGTGTACAAATTTTCATTAGCAACCAATGAACAGAAAAAAAGTTAATAATACACTCTCAATACTTACCTAACAGAGTATTATATATATATATATATATATATATATATCTAAATGAATAAATGCAAAAGTTTTTTTCATTTATCCCTCCTATATTACTATCAAAACGGGTTAGTCTTATTTAAATCAATAATACAACATATTATTTTTAAATATTGTATATATATATATATATATATATATATATATATATATATCGTAGACGAAAGGCACAGAACTCTTTCCATGCCTAATTTGTATAACTATTTTTTAAACACTTCATAATCAATTAATGTTTTATGTTATTCATTCATAATTTTATCGTTCTGTTTATTCCATATATGTGCAATATTTCTGTAGTTATTAACAGTAATTATTTAAAATAATTTAATACAAAAAGGATAAATTATTAAATCTTTCTTTAAATATTTGCTAGGGGAAGTAATTTAAACCAGAGAGAAAGATTGTGGCTTTATGACGGCCACGGAAAGATACACTGGGCATAAGAAATATTTCTGAAGGAGGGGGGGGGGGGCTGATTGCCTCTCTCTCTTTCCCCGTTAACAATGCCATATATATATAGAGAGAGGAAAGGGAAAGTGTGTCTGACTGCTTCCTTCCCCTTAGTGATTGACGTCACATTTTTTTTATATTGTTTTTAATAAATAAAAATAAAGAAAACACGCACGCACGCAGAGCGAATTGATTTCTTCTTTCTGCGCATGTTTTGGTGATTTCATTAAAACGGTCGAAATTATCAAAATGTTTATATGCGTGTTTACAACAAACTTATGAATGAAATGTTTATTATTTAACACTTTCGTTTCAAGTATTTCGAGTAGCAAATTTTGCGAAGCGCTAGCAAGCCAGATAGTAAAACATAAGTTAGATTGTAACATTTATTTGCAGTGATAAAACAGTTATCTCCCTTGCGTGCCAAAGTTTCAGCGTCCACCAATTTGGAATAGCGGTGTTTAAGAAAGAGTTATCTCCCTCAGATCGGTTACGTTCTATCTAGGAGCGCCCAACAAATAACTCCAGTACCTGCTCTGGTGTTTAGTTAAATACAAAAATGACCTGAAAATGTTTTATAAACAAAACAATCAAGATAATTCGTGACCTTCGTAGTTACGATAGTCACGGATTAGTTATCTCCCTTTACTTTGTCCGCATTATGAAACATAAAAAAAAGGCACCAATTAAACTAATATAGAATTTTCCTTTTTTTTTATCTTATTATTTTAGATATTCACCATCTAATCTTGCTGCGAGATACCTTTCTCAGGATCGCTTCATTATAATAATTTTTATTTTCAAGCTTTTTCATTTTTCGTTTTTCATTTTTCGTTTTTCATTTTACTTTTGTAGCTCTCAGTTGGTTAAAGGACCAATCTCCACTTACAGAGAGCCAACTGCAAGAACTCTTCATAACAATGGATGACTTTTTGGTACGTTGTCTTTTTTATTTTTTTACTTGCTCGCAATCACTTTGCTATTAAATTACTACATGATTTAAAATCATTGAAAAAAAACTAAGCGATGGGCAAAATAAGGCGAAAGTAATCGATAAGGAAAAGAAGGCGAAACTAATCGATGAGGAAAAGAAGGCGAAACTAATCGATGAGGAAAAGAAGGCGAAACTAATCGATGAGGAAAAGAAGGCGAAAGTAATCGATGAGGAAAAGAAGGCGAAACTAATCGATGAGGAAAAGAAGGCGAAACTAATCGATGAGGAAAAGAAGGCGAAACTAATCGATGAGGAAAAGAAGGCGAAACTAAGCGGTGAGGAAAAGAAGGCGGAACTAATCGACGGGGAAAAGAAGGCGGAACTAATCGATGAGGAAAAGAAGGCAAAACTAATCGATGAGGAAAAGAAGGCGAAACTAAGCGGTGAGGAAAAGAAGGCGAAACTAATCGATGAGGAAAAGAAGGCGAAACTAATCGATGAGGAAAAGAAGGCGAAACTAATCGATGAGGAAAAGAAGGCGAAACTAATCGATGAGGAAAAGAAGGCGAAACTAATCGATGAGGAAAAGAAGGCGAAACTAAGCGGTGAGGAAAAGAAGGCGAAACTAATCGATGAGGAAAAGAAGGCGGAACTAATCAACGGGGAAAAGAAGGCGGAACTAAGCGATGAGGAAAAGAAGGCGAAACTAAGCGGTGAGGAAAAGAAGGCGAAACTAAGCGGTGAGGAAAAGAAGGCGAAACTAAGCGGTGAGGAAAAGAAGGCGGAACTAATCGATGAGGAAAAGAAGGCGGAACTAAGCGGTGAGGAAAAGAAGGCGGAACTAATCGACGGGGAAAAGAAGGCGGAACTAAGCGATGAGGAAAAGAAGGCGAAACTAATCGGTGAGGAAAAGAAGGCGAAACTAATCGATGAGGAAAAGAAGGCGGAACTAATCAACGGGGAAAAGAAGGCGGAACTAAGCGATGAGGAAAAGAAGGCGAAACTAAGCGGTGAGGAAAAGAAGGCGAAACTAAGCGGTGAGGAAAAGAAGGCGGAACTAATCGATGAGGAAAAGAAGGCGGAACTAAGCGATGAGGAAAAGAAGGCGAAACTAATCGATGAGGAAAAGAAGGCGGAACTAATCGACGGGGAAAAGAAGGCGGAACTAAGCGACGAGGAAAAGAAGGCGAAACTAATCGATGAGGAAAAGAAGGCGAAACTAATCGATGAGGAAAAGAAGGCGAAACTAATCGATGAGGAAAAGAAGGCGAAACTAATCGATGAGGAAAAGAAGGCGAAACTAATCGATGAGGAAAAGAAGGCGAAACTAATCGATGAGGAAAAGAAGGCGAAACTAATCGATGAGGAAAAGAAGGCGAAACTAAGCGGTGAGGAAAAGAAGGCGGAACTAAGCGATGAGGAAAAGAAGGCAAAACTAATCGATGATACCGCCTTCTATTCTGGTGTTGCTTTTCGCCCATCGCCCTCGAATCAGTCGAAATATGCAGCTGATCTAGAAGTTGACCTGGGTTTATGTGTGGATTTGGGTACGAAATTGCTTGTTTCATTTAATACAGTTAAGTCTCAGTTTGTGTCTTTCAATCGTAGGTGTGTCCCTTTTCTTCCTGAGATTCTCATGGATGGCTCTGCTCTTGAGGTGAAATCGACTCTGAAACTTCCTGGTCTTTCTCTCTCATCAAATCTTTCTTGGAGTTCATACATTAGATCCATTGCTCTTTCTGCTTCTCATAAAGTCGGTTCTCTCTATCGCTCCAAACACTTTCTCACACGTGAGACAATTCTCTATCTCTACAAATCTACTATCAGAGCATGTATGGAATACTGTTTTCATATTTGGGCTGATGAATCTCTATCCTATTTGAGGGTTCTTGATAAGGTGCAGAAACATATCTGTAATTTGATTGGCCCTATTCTTTATTCTTCTCTGTACTCTCTCTCACACAGACGTGATGTTGCTAGTCTCAGTCTTTTCTATAAATACTATTATGGCATGTGTTCTTCAGAATTATGTGATCTATTCCCTGCTTCTTTTGTTCCAGCTTGTTTGACTCGTTGGTCTAGTGGTCTCCATTAATTCGCTGTTTTGATACCTGATTGTAATACAGCTTCCTATTCCAGTAGCTTTTTTATTTAAGAACTGCAGGCTTGTGGAACTCTCTTCCTGCTGACTGTTTTCCTCCTACCTATAACCATTGTCTTTTCAAGACTCAGGCCAATAAATTATCTCCTGTCTTTGTGATAATCATCTTTCGTTCTTGTTAGTTCCTTACATCAAGTGGTTTAATGTCTTGTCTGGAGCAATTTCCATAAAAAAAAAGAAAAGACAGAACTAATCGATGAAGACAAGATTAAGCAATGAAATTTGCCACATAAGTGTATTTTTTGGTCAAGGAATCAAAATATGCTACTGAGAATCTCCGGAAATGAACGTTTTCCAAGTAATCTGCAGTAAATGCATATAATCTTTGGCAATACCTTAAAAAAATACCATGTATCCATTTAAAAATTAAGACTGTCTTAAAAATGAATATATTGCACGATTTCTTTGGTGTTGTAGATTAACACCTTCCGCTAATCCTCGCCACCGTCTTCTCAAAATATGAAATACCACCCATGGAATCAATTATCAAATTCACAATCCGCAGTTCGACTATATTAGGCTCAAATAAACTTATGTCTGACTTGCCCACCAAGTTTCAGTCATGAATGTCCAACAGTCTTTGTTTTAGTGCCGTTCAATGAGACACGACGTGCAAAATTGTCAATAACTCTGCATAGCCGTCCCGGAATGGGCCGTGGCAGGTCTCGCTTAAACAACTGGTCATTTTTAACACCAAAAAGGAATATGTTGCATACCTTTTAATTTCTCCTACCTTCTCGCTTTCCTCATCGCGTCGAGGGGTGTCGTCTAGTTTCTCGTATCTTTTCTTCTTTCTCGCGTGGAGGGGTGTGTCTCGATGTCGTCTGCAACAAAACCTTCATACCACAATTCACGAGACAAACACTCTTTTAAACTTTTGATTCTGTTTTATTCAGGCGTCAAATTTCTGTCGGCCATGGAGACGCTTCACTAATGTCGAGGGAGAGACCAAATTACTACTCTATCGTGGTTAATTCCTAGCTTAAGTCCTTAGCCATTCGAGAAGGGGGGAAGAAGAAATCTCATGCCTGTATTCTCTTAAGGAATTTAATTCCCCTAATCATGTTGAAAACTACATAGAGAAATCGTTCGTTCGGATTACATCCTAACTTAAGTCCTTAGCCATTCAAGGAGTGGCGCAAGAAGGAATCTCATGCCTGTATTCTCTTAGGGAAATAAATTCCCATTTTTCATTTGAAGACTACATAGAGAAATCGTCTGTTCGGCTTGCTTCCAAAACCCAGACTGGCAAAACTCTGTTTCCCACACAAAAGCCTGTGACGTCACAGAACCCCCGTGCGCAGGTGCACCTTGTGAGTAGGTGCACATATCGTGGTAGTATTTGTAAAAAAAAAAGCACTGGGTGCAACATTGCAGCTTTCTACCTTCGTGGTCGTTATCAGTAAAAGGTATTTTCATTTATTTTTAAACTTGAGTTGTGATTTTTATTATTTTCTTGAAAGATTTTGGTATGGGTGAAAGAGAGAGTGAAAATAAAAGGCTTGACCCTTGATCTGAGGTCTCGTCAACGTGGTGGCCCCGTCAACGTCTGCGAGCTCCGACTGTGGGAACTGAGAACCAGTTTACTAACCACCCGCACTAAATCACGCAAGCCAAACCAAACGATCACCCACACATGCGTCCACTTTAAGATGCGTCCGGCGCCGCATTATCCAACACTACAACATGCCCCTTTCTTGGCACTGCGTTGATTTTTGGCTTCGATGGACCCTGTTCAGTTCCGGAATAGCCTGGGGATTGTTTCGATAGGCATTATCTTTGAGATAACCCCACAGATAAAGCCGCTGCATGATTCGGTGAGTGCGAAGCCAATTTAGGATCGCACCTCCTACTGCGTATTGCTTTCTCCTTTGTATAATAGCTATAAAGTCTCTAACGAGGAGGGGGATGACAGTGGATGAACGTGACCTGATCACAATTATTTGCGGGTTAAGCAAAACATGTAGAGTTGAATAGAATAACAGCATTATCAAATGGCGTGACTAAGGCCCATACGAGCATGATAAGCAATCTGAATGGACTAGTGGCCTAACGAGACCTGCGATCGAAACAAGAGTGCATTCATTTTTTTTTTTTTTTTTTTTTTTTTTTTTTGAGTATTTCACACTGGACTCTTTTTCTGTTTTACCTGGCCTTCTAACCGTTGTTTTAAAATCGTTTTCAGGAAGCGCTTAAAGTTGTCCAACCTTCAGCCAAGCGAGAAGGCTTCGCCACCATTCCGGATGTAACCTGGAATGATATTGGAGCCCTCCATGACATCCGCGAGGAGTTGAAACTCGCGATTCTGGTAAGTCGATGAAAATGTTTCGATCGTGCATGTCTAGCTTCTAGCAGATTATTGTCGTCACTAGATTGCGACTCGAACGTCAAACAAATGTTTTCGTTTTTAGATCGAGTCCGTGTTAAAAATGAATTTTTATTTAATTCAAACAAATCTTTATTTGATCTCTATCTCTCTGTTCCATCTATATTTTCTCTTTTTCTTCCTTTCTCTCTTTCTTTCTTCATTTCTCCCCTTCTCTTTCTTTCTTTTTCTCTTTCTTTCTTTTTCTCTTTCTTTCTTTTTCTCTTTTTTTTCTCTTTTTTTTTCTTTTTTTTCTCTTTTTTTCTTTCTTTTTTTCTCTTTTTTTCTTTCTTTTTTTTCTTTTTTTCTTTCTTTTTTTCTCTTTTTTTCTCTTTTTTCCTTTCTCTCTTTTTTTCTCTTTTTCTCTCTTTTTCTTTCTTTCTCTCTCTTTCTCCCTATTTTCTCTTTTTCTCTCTCTTTCCTCCTTTCTCTCTTTCTTTTTCTTTCTTTCTCTCTTTCTTTTTCTTTCTTTTTCTTTCTTTCTCTCTCTTTCTCTCTCTTTCTCTTTCTTTCTCTCTTTTTCTCTGTTCCATCTATATTTTCTTTCTCTCTATTTCTTTTTTCTTTCTTTTTTTTCTCTTTTTTCTTTCTTTTTTTTTTCTTTTTTTCTTTTTCCTTTCTTTCTTTTTCTCTTTTTCTTTCTCTCTTTTTCTCTTTTCTTTCTTTCTCTCTTTTTCTCTTTTCTTTCTTTCTCTCTTTTTCTTTCTTTCTCCCTATTTTCTCTTTTTCTCTCTCTTTCCTCCTTTCTCTCTTTCTTTTTCTTTCTTTCTCTCTCTTTCTATCTTTCTCTTTCTTTCTCTATGTTCCATCTATATTTTCTTTCTCTCTTTCTATTTCTTTTTTTCTTTTTTCTCTTCCTCTCTCTCTCTCTCATTCACACACTCAACGCTAATATTTCTAGTTGATTCTTGTAATTATTTCACAGGCTCCAGTCATATACCCTGAACAGTTCAAATCGCTTGGTTTAACCAAAGCACCTGGGATTCTCTTGGCTGGACCCCCTGGATGTGGCAAAACCCTTTTGGCTAAGGTGAGTCAATTGCCCGAATACATGTTTAAAATATAAGCAACTGGCTGTACCCACCCAGCCTTCTCCAAGAGTTTACTTTCATTTTGTTTGACACGCCCCCCCCCCCCCCCACACACACACACAACTCCTTCTCGTCTTTTTTTGCGAGAAAATATTTACATTTTTCGAAAAATAATTTGGTGCTTCTGCTGTTTCGTCCCCAACATTAAAATATTTCAAGAAATGTATAAACTTAGTTATCTACTTACGTTTTAGCAGAAAAAAAGATTGTACAGAAAAAAAGACACAAATTCATCCAGTATTTATTCTTCTTATCTTCTTAAAACTGTGTTCTGCGGCTACGGTAGTCAAATGACATCCCGTAGCTGCAATCAGTCCTCCATGCTAGTCCCAGGCCATCTGGCCTTGTCATGCGCAAGTTGTCGTAGGCAATGAAGTTGTTTCGCTGTACGTAGTGGTCCTAGTCCCGCCTGCTTCAGGTCAGCACGTAGTGTGCCCAGCAGATTTGTGCAGTGCCGTCCTAGTCGCGGTTGGTAGGCTTGCGAGCCAGTAACGGCAAAGTCTAGTGCCCTCTGTGCGGGAGTGTCAGGGTCCATTCGTAGGACATGGCCTGACATAGACCATCTTTGTTCAGCGACCTTTGTGGAGAGTGGTTTTTCGTTGCACAGCTCGTATAGTGCCTTGTTGCTGATAAGTTTTTTCGGCCAGCAGTGACCTGTGATGGAACGGAGGTGTCTGCGGTGGCACGCATCCAGCTTGTCAAGCATGGCTTTTGTTATTGCCCAGCTGTTGCTATTGTAGAGCATGATGGACACGCAGTACGCGTTATAGAGACGTAGTCTAGTCTTCAACGGGATCTTGGTTCGTCGGCTCCAGAGTTTATGTAATGAACGAAACGCTACATTGCCATGTATACAGCGGGCTGTGACGTCTGTAGTGCTGCACAGCAGGGAGCCCAGGGTCTTGTTCTTGCGTCAGCTCTCATTGCCGCGGAGGGTCTTGCCTTGTGGGTCCAACTCTGTGGCTTCTGCAAGGTATACATGGCTAAACTCTGTTTTCATCTCGTTCATGAAGAGATTGTCCGTTTTCAGTTTCGCTGCTGATCCAGAGGCTTCTTTTCTACGTCAAGGAAATCAACATTTTCTGCATATTCCATTTCTAATGGCAGACCCAGGCTGGAGACTGGTGGGTAGGGCCTGTTAGCGCTTTCTCGGACGGATGAGAGTGCTGCAGCGAGGTAGCAGGTGAAGAGCACCGGTGAGAGGCTGTCGCCCTAGGGGGAGCCTATGGTGGTCTCAAATGAGTCAGACAGCTCGTTTTTCACTCGGACTCTTAGCTTTGTCCCTGGTAACAGAGATCTTACAAGTCTTAGTTCGTCATCATTGCAGCCTGCTTTCAGTAGGACATCTAGGATGTGTTGTCACTTGATGGTATCGAAGCCTCGTGACATATCAACGCCCATCTTGTAGAAGTCCCATTTCTTTGTCATCACTACTGAGATCAGCATACGTTGTGCCCATACAATGTCTGCGCAGCTTCTGCCTCTTTTGAAACCACTTTGGTAGGGTCCCGTGAAGCAGTTGATTTTGTCTCTGATGCGGCACAGGGTAATGATAGACAGGATCTTTCTTATGCTGTTCAGCAGGGCTATTGGCCGAAGGTTGGCTGGTGGCCCAGGGGGCTTCTTTGGCTTGGGTAAGGTGATAAGTGTGCCTTCTCCTAGTGTCTCTATGGGTGTATGGTGTTCGAAAGATGAGTTGATAGTTTTAGCCAATGGGCGAGAAACAATGTTCTTTGAGTGCTTAAACAGCTCGCTGTTCACACCATCTGGACCGGTGGCACGGCCATTTTGAAGTGCACTGATGGCAGTCTTCACTTTCTCTTCTGTTATGGGGGTCTGGAGTGGCCTTGGGGTGCCCTCAAATTGCTGCAGTGGTTTGTCCTGTTGGTCGGTGAACTGCTGCTGGAACCAGTCTTTGATGATTCTTGCTTTGCCTTCATCAGTTCCCATGAGGTTGCCGTCGGTGTCTTGGACAATGATGGGTGGGGTGGGTTTCATTGAACGAAGCTGTTTTGCTGCACGGAACATCTTTCGACAATCATCGGTTGAGGTGATTTCATCTGCTATGGCGTCTGCCTCTTCCACTGCGACTTCCTTCAACCTTTTGGTTATGAGACATAGTATGTTGTTGCGCTCCGTTCGGAGTCGGATGTGGTTTTCACTTTTGCCATGTTTGTAGATCTTGAGCCTCAGTGCTTTTTGATGTTCTGACAGCTTGGTGACTATGGGATCAGCTGTGTGTTGTGTGCTCTTCCATTTTTTGATCTCGCCGACTGTCTTTGCTGCTGAGGTCTTTATGCAGTCCAGCAGGTCATTCAGTGCTTCATTGAGGTCCTAACTTTGGTGGAGTTTAGTCAGTGAGTTTTGCAGTTGCTCCTGGTAGGACTGTTGCACTGAAGGGTCTTTGCAGAGCTTGTTAATGTCAATACATGCCTGGCCTGTGTCTTTGGAGTGATGCTTATGCACTAGATGTAATCTGTCCATCCTGTGTCGTGTGATGACAGGTTTGTGGTCAGAGTTCAAGTCAGTGCCTCCATAGGAGCGCGAATCTTTTAGTATTGCGGTGACATTCTTCTGGCATAGTACAAAGTCGATCTGGTTGAATACTGCCTTGGTGACCTTAGGGCCTGTCGCTCGCTTGCTGTCAGTAATATGACCCGTCCATGTTGTTCGGTGTCTACCTGGATGTTTAAAGGCTGTGTTGCTGGCAAAGAGGCCGTTTGTTAATAGGAAGTCGAGAAGGGCTTCACCGTTTGAGTTGCGTGTGCCCATACCGTAGGAGCCCATGTTTAGGTGAACGCCAGCTTCAGCATCTTTAGTGGTGAGTTTTCCCAGCTTGGAGTTGAAATCATGACAGATGAAGAGCTTCCATCTAGCAGAGATGGTTATCACGGAACCCATTTCTGTGTAGAAGTTGTCACGGAGGGTTGGATCCTCTGCTGTACGTTCATTCGGCATTTCAATGGTGGTCCACTTCTGGTGGGGAGCATGAAGTCTAGAGTGGAAACCCGATCACTAATGTACTTGTATGAGGTGATGTGGTTGAGAAGTCTTGGGCTGATGGCAAAGCCTAGGCCTCGATGGGAGGCTTCCTTCTGTTCCACGAGTATAAGCTTGTGTCCCGACTCGAGTGTTTGTTCCCAGTGGTCTTTCATCTTTGTCTCTTGGATGCACGAAATGTCGATGTTATAGTGTTCACACTCTGTGCCTAGTGTCTCTCTTTTCTGAGCGGCGGACAGGCTGCGGACGTTCCATGTACCAATGGCAAATTCCCACGGGGGAGGTTCTGCTCTGATGTGCCTGATGCATGGTCTAGGTTTCACATGGAGGGTAGACATAGTTGCTGAGGGTCGAGGGTTTATCCTTTTTACCACCCAAAGCATATGCGGATGTCAGCCCACAAACCTGACAGCGATTGGTTTCGCAGTGTAGCTGCTACTTACAGGGAAGTCTTGGCCTTTTGGCTAAGATCAAAGTGTAGTATCTGTTCCGATGGATACTGCACCCCATAGACTGGCATTGTCTTGGCCTTCGGGTCTTGATTTACGCCAGTCTATGGGTCTGTCCTGTTCAGTTCTAGGAGGTTCACGCTCCCAGGCTTTGTCTTCCCTCTTTGGGGAGGAGTAAGTTTATTGCTTACTGCCTGAGGCGCCCCTACCGGGGAATGCCGACGGGCTGCCCAGGCAATTTTTAAACCCCACTTTCCCGACCCGACCTTGGGTCACATCTTACTTGTGGGAGTAAGATAAAAACTGGCCTTGTGCCTAACTCCTGGAGAGGAGTAAATCAATACTTACAGGGAAGGCCGAGTGATTATTCACAGAAGGCTGCTGTCATCTTCCCATATTTACTAACTCATAAGAAAAAGAAGAAAAACGGTTTTACGCATCGGTAGACATTTTCACTTGTGAAATAGGCAAGGCAGATAACTCAAATATCTAACGATCTTATCGTTAGATATTTTTACGTATGAAATAGACAATCGTTTTTAATTAAATAAATACTAGATGAATTTGCCTAAAAACGCTTCCCTTGGTTGAAAATGGTAACGCTCTGCTGGTTAGTAATGACAGAAGTTTCCTGAACTTACGCCATCCACTCTAGATTCTTGCAATCACACTAGCACCTGCTCCACCCTGCACACTTATCTCTATACTGTCCAGATTTAATCTTCCTCTGAGGTCATCAGATCTAAGTTTATCTTTAAAACTAACATAACATATCCATCGTATCATTCTCATATCATTTCTCTCCGTGCAACGCATGTCCTCAACCCACACTGGCCAGGTTTGACTTCCATACATAATCACACTGCCTACACACGTCTGATAGACACGGTCTGACGAACAAATGAGCAAGATCCGGAGTCTGCGAGTTCAATCCCACCTTTAAGCACCTGTTTTTATTTTTATATATTTCAGGCTATTGCAAATGAGTCTGGTATTAATTTTATTTCCGTGAAAGGGCCGGAACTGTTAAATATGGTAAGTTGATTTATAAAAAATTTTTGGTGCTTATTTAGAACAAGGTCCCTACAGAAAATTATTTTCATGTAAAATCATTATGTTGTACTTACTCAGTCATAGTTTCTCTCTCACGGCACGAAAAAGAATTTTAAAATATCAAGCAGAACTTTAATTAGAACGATTTTTCCATTTCGATGTACAACGTCTATTCGGGGACATTTTGGGTGTGAGTTGACATTTTGGGTGTGAGCGGTCGATGGAATAGCCAAGGGCAATAACTCCGTTTTCATTGTTAGGATTTTAAAAAGAAAGAAACACATAAGCAATAATAATAAAATATATATTTAATCACAAATACACCAAATCCTTCAAGTTTAAATCATTCACATCCATTTTCAGAGAAATTCTTCAAAAGTACTAATTAGGTCACACGTGCCTACCTAGGGCACACAATTTCGCGACACTTACCTGCCCTTAGTTAGCTATTCCATCAATCGGCCACACCCAAAATGTCGGCAAATAGACGTTGTATATCGCCCTTATGGAAATGGAAAAATCGTTCTAATTAAAGTTCTGCTTGATATTTTTAAATTCTTTTTCGTGCCGTGAGTGAGAAACTATGACTGAGTAAGTACAAAATAATGCTTTTACATGAAAATAATTTTCTGCAGGGACCCTGTTCTAAATAAGCACCCATATTTTTTTTAAGTACTTAACATTTTTTAAAGAAAAGTTTTCTTTTTTTGAGAAAAGTTATTTTATTGTCACCGGTTATTCTTATATTTGTTTAAGTGCTTCTGTAGTTTCACGACGACATGAAAACATTTAAAGAAATGTATAAACTTTGTTATGTACTTACGTGGTAGCTCAAAAGAAGACTGTACACCAAAAATTCTGACAAATTCATCCAGTATTTATTAAATTATAAAAAAAGAGAAAAAAAACAATTTTACCATATTGGTAGACATTTTGTAACAAGGGAGATAACTAATTTATTTTTTTTACCTATTTAGATGAAAACAATAAAAAAAATCCAAAAATTATAAATTATCTCCCTTGTTCCTTGGCGACCCAGGATAAAATCGGGCGATTGAAAGATACAAGATGGCGACTATCGATAAAAATCGTTTTTTATTTTTAATTTAATAAATACTGGATGAATTTGAGTAATTTTTCGTGTACAGTCTTTTTTTCAGCTACCACGTAAGTACATAACAAAGTTTATACATTTTTTTTAGCTATTTTTTTTTTATACAGGTCATGGTGAAACAGAAGAAGCACCTTTGGTAATTCTATGTAGATAATTCTCCGAATAACAGAATAACCAAATAACAGAATTCTGTTATTCTTAGAATTCTCGACATAGTTACCAGTTGAAGATATGTCCTCGGTAATCAGTCCAACAGAGGGTGGGATGTTGTTGCCGCTTTTAGCCCTGCTCTGTCTGGCTGAGGTATTTGTTCTGCTAGATTTTGAAGTCATTGTTGACAGTGGTTGTAGCTAGACGAGTTTTTGTTGCGAATGTTTTACGTGGAGGGGGGGGAGGCATAGATCGAAGCTAAGTTTAGAGAGTAACAAAGTAACGTTGTAAAATATTGTATTTTTTTTTTTTTAGCTCCTTACATCAAGTGGCTTCATGCCTTGTCTGGAGCGATTTCTATTAAAAAAAAAAAAAAAAAATATTGTTGCTTGTTTTAAAAGTCAGAGTTGTAATATTATCTCGGCTCGGTGACGATTTGTATAAAAGAATTTAGGAAAACTCGGCAATGGAAAATTCGGCAGTGGAAAACTTGGCAATTTCGGCCAAGTAGGAAAATTCGGCAATTATCGAATAAATATCGATTGAAAATAGATTTTAGAACCGTTTTACCGGGTTGAAATAATAACATTATTTAGAAAGCCATTCTTAACATGAAGAGAGGGATGGGATTTGTTAACTATTCTGTACTCTCACCTAACAATTTGATAAACAAAAGATATCGTAAAAATTTAATTTAACTTGAAAATCTTATCTAAAAAAATAGCCCGGTTCGTAAACTGCACAAGTATCAAAAAAATAATATAAAAAATGTTCTTCACTGGGGAGGGGGGTAGCCCCGTATTTACAAGTATATCTCCTGTAAAAACGGTTCTAAAATCTATTTTCAATCGATATTTATTCGATAATTGCCGAATTTTCCTACTTGGCCAAAATTGCCGAGTTTTCCGGGCACCGTATAAAAGATACGTTAATTGTATTCATTGACTAATAATCTTTTCTCTTTCTTTCTTCTTTAGTACGTTGGCGAGAGTGAACGAGCTGTTCGTCAAGTCTTCCAACGAGGCCGAAACTCCGCACCCTGTGTGATATTCTTTGACGAATTAGATGCCCTCGTTCCGCGGAGACACGACAGCGGAGAGGTAAGCTGTCTCGTTACGTACGAATCTGGTACAGCACAGATTCGGGTTGATTATCTGCTGGTTTTAAAAAAAAAAATTTAAAAAAAGGGGACAAAAAGCTCTTCAGTGATGTGAAAGTCATACCTGGTGAAGAAATTGCGACACGGCACAAACCGCTTATTTGCAGGTTCGCGCTGCAGAAAGCTTGCGCTGTAAAAAGGAAGTGGGCATTTATAACGACAGCTAACAACGAAAAAGGGGGTCAAAAAAACAAACAGGCAACAAATAAATGTTACCAAAGGCAAGATAAGTTACTCTTCTTTCTACTAACCTGGATAAGTTTATTTGTTTTAACTTATTTTAACGGAAAAAAAATGGCTGTTCATGAGCCCAGCATGGGGATCCTTGATAATCGGTGAAAAATCGAAAAATAAATAAAATAGTGTTTCTAAACACATCCAATAAATGTCACCAATCGTGGGAAAATGTAATGTTCTACCAGTATTTTGTTTAATTTTCGTTTTTTGAGCGATTATCGAAACTAATTTCAGCTATTTTGTTCTGTTCTAACTGAATAGGTGGACACCAGGTTTGTTTTGAACAACAAAAAAAACTCTTTCAAATAAGTTAAAACACAAATAAACTTATCCAGGTTAGAAGAGTAACTTATCTTGCCTTTGGTAACATTTATTAGTTGCCTACTTTTTTTTTTTTTTGACCCGTTTTTCGTTCTGTTAGCTGTCGTTATAAATAGCCGAGAAAGTTTATCCTCGACCGTGGAAGTAGAAATGAGGCCATTCTGTAGCCGTCTGATCCACAGCTGTAGTCTGGTCTCTTCCGACATGTTGTTGGCTGAGGAAGCTTCTCCTTGACTTCAGTCGTTGGTTCTACGTCCATGAAGGAGATGGTGTTGATAACTAATAGCCTTTGTGATCTCTACTCGGCTGGCAACTTCCTGTCTCACATCCGAACACCTCGCGTCTCATTTGCCGTGAATGTCACTCACGGTAGTATCCTGGCTGATTCGGCACTAGATGTAGTCCGAAGCTACAAAAAAAAAAACGCATTTTGAGCGATGTTTCTGACAACGGGGGAAGAATTGCATTCTGACTGGTTGCTCTGTCAATAGTTCTATGCCCACGCTGTGTTTAAAAGATCCGCAAAACCTTTGAGACTTCTGGTCCGAGAAAGTGTTGTCTTAATCGATGTGAGATCTGACCAAACCTAACACATTAGGTCGGAGGATTTGTCGAAAGCACTACATTTGCAGAAGCATGGATGTCCTGAATCGCAGGAAGTTTGACTGGCCAAGGAAAACTTGGAAGCAAGTGATTAGACAAGACTGTTCAGTGTAGAATTTATAGACAGTTGAACCATAAGAACTAGAGAGTGAACTTGCAAATATTAAAAAAAATGACTTAAAAGGGAAAAGTGACGTTAAACAATAAACGAAAGAAAGAAAGAGAGAGAAGCTGGAATAAATGTATGTATGTATGTATGTATGTATGTATGTATGCGAAAATGACAAAGACATTTTAGTCTTTAAAACAAATATATACTTTATTATACTTAACTAACACAGTGGATCCATTCCCTATCTAAAATATACGATAAACCCTATGTAAAATATATGATAAACCAGAGGAAAATAAAATGCTTATCATGGGTATTGTACATAACATTTCTTTAAATATTTTAATGTCATTGTGAAACTACAGAAGCACCAATTCCTTCCCCAGATCTTTTCATGGAAGTTTCATTGGATTTTTTTGCATTTCCGTTGATTTTTTTACCCTTTTAATTGAAGAATTTTTTTCTTTTTGCCCCCATCAGGGTGGCGCCAGTGTGAGAGTTGTTAACCAAATGCTAACAGAAATGGATGGCTTGGAGGATCGGAAAATGGTGTTCATAATGGCGGCAACAAATAGACCTGGTTGGTTATTATTTTTTTTTTTATTTAAAAAAAACAATTTTTTTATTTAAAAAAAATTTTTTTTTTAAATTAGTTTTTATTGTGTATTCTCTTTAGTTTTTTGCGAATCTTTTTTTTTATTTATTTATTTTTTTAATTAAAAAAAGTTTTTAATTATTTTTTATTTATTTTTTTTAGTTTTTTACGAATCTTTTTTATTTTATTTTTTTTTATTTAAAAAATGTTATTTATCATTTTTTGTTTATTCTCTTTAGTTTTTTTTTACAAATCTTTTTGTTTTTTATTTTTGTTTTTTTAATTTTTTTTATTTAAAAACAAAAATTTTGTAATTTTTTATTCTCTTTAGTTTTTTTTACAAATCTTTTTTTTAAATTCTTTTTTTTAGGTGTTACAGTTGTATTTATAAGATAAAATGATTATTTTAATTTCAATTATATTTTAATATTTAAAAAATTCTTTTTCGTTTTTTATGAATCTTTTTTGTTTTTGATTCTATTTGCATTTTAATTAATTTTTTTTTTTTTAAATTCTAGATATAATTGATCCTGCAATTCTACGACCTGGTCGAATGGACAAGATATTGTATGTTGGTCTTCCCTCTCCAGCTGACCGCTTGGATATTCTTAATACAATCACAAAGGTTTCCCTCTTACTTTGATTGCTTCTTTTTTCTCTTTTTTCCTTGTCTTTTTTTTACATTTTCTTTTTTTATACTTTTTTCTTTTTTTCCCGATTTCTTTTTTCTCTTTTTCTTTTACATTTTTTTTAATACTTTTTTCTTTTATTTTTCCTTTTTCTTTTTTTCTATTTTTTTTTTCTTTTTAAATTTTCATTCGTTTTACTTCTTTATAGTTTTTCCTTTTCTCTCTTTTTCACTTTTCCTTTTGTCTCTTTTCTTTTTCTTTTTCTTTTATACTTTTCCCTTTTTTCGTTTTTCTTTTCTTTCTTTCCTTTTCTATTTTCCTTTTTTCTTTTCTTTTTTTTTTCAATTTTCCAATTTTCTTTTTTTCAATTTTCTTTTTTCCAATTTTCTTTTTTCCAATTTTCTTTTTTTCAATTTTCTTTTCTTTTTCAATTTTCTTTTTTTTCTTCTATTCTTCCTCTTTTTCTTCAAAGAATAAGAAAAAATTACAAGAAAATCAAACTTTTTTTTACATGTTTAGAAATTTTTTTAGAAAAATAACAATTGAATATTGGTTTGACATTAATGTAGAATTTAACAAATTTTAATTTATTTGACATTAATGTGAAATTTAACAAAATTGAATATTGGATTAACATTGAATTTTTCCACCGTTCGATCTGTGTCTTTCCAAATTTCCCAAACTCTAATTACTTTTCTTCTACAGAATGGTACAATGCCTGCGATTGCTGATAAGGATTTGCTCAAAGAGGTTGCCTACGACAGCCGGTGCCAAGGGTTCACGTGAGTTTTTCTTTTTTTTTTTCTTTTTTTTTCTTTTTTTTTTCTTTTTTTTTTTTTTTTTTTTTTGGCAGGAGTTTTCTGCAGTTTTGTCTTTAAATCCAGAAAAGGCGGATTTTTTTTTTAAATCCAGAAAAGGCGTGTTTTTTTTTGTTTTTTTTTTTTAATTTTTTTATTTATTTAATCCAGAAAAAGCAGGGTTTTTTTTTTTAATTTAGAAAAAGCGAATTTTTTTTTAAATCCAGAAAAGGCGTTTTTTTTTTTTTTTTTTTTTTTTTTAATTTTTTTATTTATTTAATCCAGAAAAAGCAGGGTTTTTTTTTTTAATTTAGAAAAAGCAAATTTTTTTTTAAATCCAGAAAAGGCGTTTTTTTTTGTTGTTTTTTTTTTTTAATTTTTTTATTTATTTAATCCAGAAAAAGCAGGGTTTTTTTTTTTAAATTTAGAAAAAGCGGATTTTTTTTAAATCCAGAAAAAGCAGGGTTTTTTTTTAAATCCAGAAAAAGCGGATTTTTTTTAAATCCAGAAAAGGCGTTTTTTTTTAATTTAGAAGAACCCGCTTCTGTTTTTTTTAATCCAGAAAAAGCGTTTTCTTTTTGTTTTTTTTTTAATTTAATCCAGAAAAAGCAGGATTTCTGCTTAAATCACTAGAGCCTCCCATGGATCTGAGTTCTCCGCTTTTTTATAATAATCGCCAGTGAGGGTTAAGGATATGCGTTGCATGGAGAGAAATGATATGAGAATGATACAATGAATGTGTACAGCGAATCCTAACGACCGGCTTAGATCTGATGACCTCAGAGGAAGATTAAATCTGGACAGTATAGGGAGATGTGTGCATAACTAGAGGCTTCGATGGTATGGCCATGTCGAATGGATAAGAGTTCTAGGGTTAGTAGATGTAGAACAGTTGAAGTAGCAGGTTCAGTTCACAAGGGAAAGCCAAAGAAAACATGAGAGGAAGTGATAAGGATGGAATTGAGAGAAAGCGGGGTAAATAAAGACCTGGCCAGAGATAGGTTTGTTTGAAAGTTAATTTCTAGTAGCGGTCCATCTGACCCTAATCACTCTGACCCTAATGACCCTGATGATCCTAATGACCCTAACCAACTTGCTTATTTATTTATTTGCTTATTTATCGCCTGTCTTTTTATCACGTTCTCTAAAATGAATTGCATGAGCATTAAAATTCAACTCCGCCCGTTTTTTCCCCGTCTAAATCCCTTTATCGTTTCTGTATTTCCACTGATTATCACTTAACACTTTTATCCGTTGCGCTACAAGCCTCTGTACGGACAATTCTAATAAAAATGTTAGGAGTATAAACTTATTTTGTTGATATACAGCATTTTATTTGTATAATTTTCTTTCTTTTTTTCTTTCCAGGGGTGCCGATTTGTCTTCATTGGTCCGTGAGGCCAGCGTGAATGCCTTACGGGCAAACATTAGTAACAACTTTGAAACAAAAGACTTTCAGAAGAAGTTGGCGGTCGATACAATTCATATGGACCAGGCTTTCAACAAAGTGAAGCCCTCGGTCTCGGCCAAGGTAATTGTTGATTTCCAAATCTCACTAATTTTTTTGCTGGTCCGGCAATTTTTGACAAAACTATGTTGTAATGTTTGCATTTCGCTGTTCTTTGTGCGTCTGTCGATAGAGAAAAATTGAGAAACCTAAGAAACTGTTGCTCCCACCCCTGAAATCAATATAAGTTTTTCTTATGTGGCGACATCCTCGGACCCTCTTCACGTGTCCCTGTTTACTTGCCTTCCCATGAAGACAAAGTCAGACACAAGATCTGTGTTTAATGGCCGTAAAATATCCAGCCCCCCTTCTCCATAGGGCACTCGGTACAATTTGGGATGATCCCAAAATGGTAGTTTTCTAAATCATCTACTCAACTAGAATTATCTATCTACTGTAGTTAACTAATGTTTAATAAATTAATTAATACTCAGACCAGTTAATTAGAAAGTTTAACGGTTAATTACTAAAGCTACCAATTTAATAGTTAGTATTAAGCCAAACTAATAAACCAAGAAATTTATCTTTCTCATCCAAAATGGTAGTTTTCTAAATCATCTACTTACTCAATTAGAATTATCTATCTACTGTAGTTAACTGGGGTTTAATAAACTAATTAATACTCAGACCAGTTGATTAGAAAGTTTTACAAGTAATTATGAAATCTAGCGACCGACCAGGTAGCTGCAGGTAGGCGATACGTATGCCATACAATCCGAAAAACCCCAGGTTTTGATGTTAGAACTTTGTTGATCACACTTCACCTGACCAC